>VXAX01000741.1:15529-44162 GCA_013399835.1 Leptocoma aspasia
GCCCCGCCGAGGGGCCCCCATGGCCGCGGGGACATCCCGGCAGCCGCGTCCCTGATGCGTCTGCTCCGGCCGCGCAGCTGCCGGGCCCCGCTGAGCGCCCAGGCCTGACCCGTTGGGCCTGACCCGCCGCCGCCCCGAGGCGTCTGCGCCGGGCAGGGGCCGGGGAGGGGGGACGGAGGCAGCGCCGCCCCCGCGCCCGCGGACCCTCCACAGCGCCCGCCCGGCCCCGGCCCGGCCCACGGAGGAGCAGCAGCCTTTTCGGGCCCAGCCCTCACCGGCCCCGCCGTCAGGATGTCCGAGAACCAGGCGAACGCAAACAACCACCACCCGGCCAACAACGCCGGGGCCGCCGGCGGCAATAACCGGGGCGTCCGCAACCCCAACCTCAACCAGAACCCCCTGATCAACGTGCGCGACCGCCTCTTCCACGCGCTGTTCTTCAAGATGGCAGTGACCTACGCGCGCCTCTTCCCTCCCTCCTTCCGCCGCGTCTTCGAGTTCTTCGTTCTTCTCAAGGTGAGGGGCAGCTCCTCCTGCCAGCCCGCGGCCGGGCTGAGGGCAGGGGTTTCGTGAGAAACACAAGAAGTCGTGCCTCCGCCGGAGGTAGCAGGCTGTGTTTGGGCCACGCACACCGAGCTGTCCCCGGAGCCCCCCTGGGCCCCTCCTGTGAGGGAGACATTAGTCCCCGTGGTGGTCCCGGTGTTCCCTGCGCTCTGGAGCTCTTCCAGATCTGTAAATCAAAAAGAAAATGCTGAGCCAGCTTGCTGGGCAGCCTGGCTGGTGAGAGGCCGGAGAGTTTCATTTTCTGTTTCCTAGCAATCGAACTTTTTGGATACATTTCCCACATGACCTACTGGGCTCTTGGAGTTTTGCTGGAGTCTTGTCTTTTCTGGAAGCAGCACAGCCCCGTTCTAACCCCGTTTCTTTCAGTGGTGCCAGGAATGTGTCACAGTGCTCTGGGGTGACCCCACCTGCCTGCTGGGTGGTGGGGACCCTCCCAGAGGGGCCTCTCAGTGTCCAGGGGTGACTGCCCTTAGGTAAAATCCTGCTCCACAGCTTCCAGGATGGGAAATTGAGAATGGAGAAGGGGACAGCAGCTTGCCAGGCAACAGCAGCACACTCCTCTAGGTTTCTACAATTCAGCAAGAAAGCATTCAGCACAGCTTGTCTCATGCTGCACAGATATGTTTTCTACCCTCTCAGGAGACGTTTGGGTTTTTCACATCCCTGTTCCCTCTCCCAGTTGTACATCTGCACCCTGGCTGGGGCAGGGATAGTGCTAACGGTGCAGTGGTCAGGCAGAGTGGCTGGGAGTAGTTTGTGTTGCTTCTGCCTTTGATCACAGCTCCTCCCAGAGAAGGAAAAACTTCCTCAGGGCTCTCTGGAGAGCAGCCTGCAGGGTCAGGGGTCAGCAGTGTGCTCCCAGCTCTCCTCCAGCTGCTGGCAGGAGGGAAGTGGGAGCCCACATTCCCATCCCAAGCCCTGGAATTACCCCTGGCTCTTCTGTGGCTCCTGCAGCCAGGGAGGTGGCTCTGCTTTACCTTGCCTCCCATGTCCCTGTGCAGCTGCTCTGCAGGGTGATGTTTACCAGGCTGTTTGTTTGTCACAAACAGGTCAGGACAGCAGGGCTGCTGAGGACAGGGTGGCGCAGGGTGGGTGGGAAGGGCGGTCTGAGCTCAGCAGTGCCACTCGCTGTGCCAGCTGTGCTCGGAGCTCTGAACTTTGGACATCTCTCTTCACTTCAAGAGACAAGTTTTTTTTAGTCCACCCTGCTTTGCTGTGGTTTATGGCTGTTCCTGGGGTGGAGGCAGGGCAGGGAGCTGTGGTGCTCTGTGTCCTCGGCCTCGGGGGCCAGCTCAGCCTCCCCAAGGCAGGACCTGTTCTTTGGGACAACGGATCTGACGTGGGTTTGGGTCATCCTGCCCAGGGATGGGTTGGCTTTACTTAAAGTTGATTTTATTCTGCCTTTACAAAGCTGGGCAGGCTTCTCTAGGTTTCAGCAGGAAACTCTTTGTGCTGAGGAGGGAAGGGTTGGAGGGCACGGAGGTGTTTCCATTTCCTTCAGTGTGCCTCGTGGCCTCACCCCACACTGGTGCTGTGTGTGGTGGGTTTTGGGGATGCTGTTGGATGCAGGACCTGTGCTTTCAGAAGGCTGTCACTGTCGGCTCTCATCAGCAGGAGCAGTTGGTTCCTGATGCCTTTGGTGCTTTCCCTGCTGGACCTGCCAAGGTCTGGCTGCTGCATTGTTGACGCAGGGAAGCATCAAAGCTCTTGCCCACTTGCCAGTCCACTCGCCCAGATTATTCTGGTGTTTCACAGGCAGAGAAGAGCTGGTGATAACTAGGGGGCCTGACAGTGTCTGCTTTGCCTCCTGGCCTTTAGGCTCTCTTTGTGCTCTTCATCCTGGCCTACATCCACATCGCCTTCTCCCGCTCTCCCATCAACTGCCTGGAGCACGTGCGGGACAAGTGGCCCCGCGATGGCATCTTGCGGGTGGAGATCCAGCGCAACTCCAGCCGGACCCCCATCTTCCTGCAGTTCTGCGGGGTCGAGAAGTTCCCAGGAATGGTGGTTGAGTCCACAACTGAGGAGGAGGAGGAGGAAGAGGAAGAAATGACTGTGGATATGTTTGAAAACAGCTCCATCAAGGTGAGGACTCGCTCCCTGTGTACGCTGGGGAGCCTGGGTGATGGGATGGGGAGAAGTCGTGGTTGGAAGTGAAGTCTCTGTGTGATCCCTTGGTCTGCTGGAAACAAAGCCTGTTCCTTGGCTGCTCCTGAGTCCCCACATTGGGCTCTGATGGTTTAACACAGAAATGAAAGCCAGAGAAAATGTCCTTTCAGGTGGGGGTAAGCCTTTGTGTGGATACGGAGAGCATGGTAGGTGAGAGGTGAAGAGGCTGCTGATGTGGCTTTCCCTACTCTGGTTTTCCAACAGTTTGAGCTGGATATCGAGCCCAAGGTGTTCCTCAAGCCATCCCGGGTGAGCAGCACTGAGCTGCCCAACAACGACAGCCAGGAGTTCTCGTTTAGTGATGCAGCCACTAAAGGTATGCAGCCTCTGCGGGAGACTGTGTCCGAGTTTGAGATGCTAACCCGAGCAGGTAATCACACCTTCACTGCTACCTGTGCTCCTCCTTCCTCCTGTCATCATCCTCCCCACACGTCCCGTCCTGGCTCCTTGGGGCACCTGCACAGTGACCTTAAATGCCTTCCCAACATGTTTACCTGGGGACAGTCCTGTCAGTGCTAACAGCAGACCTGCAGCAAGCTCTGCCCTGAGGCTGGGGGGAGGCTGGGTTAGAAAATTTGCCAGGCCAAGAGGCTTCAGGTCAACCACAGGTGAATGAACACTCTTGGCCTGGCAGGTTCCAGTGGTGATCTGTGTCAGGTATCTCAGATGAGCCTGAAACCCTTGTTCTGATCCATTCACTGTCCCCTGCAATCCACAGGGATCTCCTGACACTGACATTCCTTCTAGCATGAGCAGGGTTTGGGCTGTGTTCTGGGTGCTGAGCCAACACCAGCACTTGGAGCAGCCAATTTGCTACAATTAATTAATCCCAAAAGCCACCCAGCGGGTTTTGGTGGATTGCAATACAGCACTGCTGTTCCACTTGGATGTTTCCTGGCCTTATCCCACCTTTTTCCTGCCTGACCTAAGCTGCTCAGAACTTGTAAACTCCAGAGGGAGATTTAGTAGCTTTGTATTATTTAAAATGGAATTCCAGTGTGCAAAAACTTCTGTTTCTAGTAGTTAAGGTAGAAAATCTACTGAGGAATATTTACCTTAAAATAGAGATGTGGACTTGGATTCTTTGGTTTTTTCCACAAAATTTGCAAGAAGTTGGCCTCTTTCACCACACTGTTGTCCCTGTGAAGGCTGGAATTCTTTGGTCTGCAGACACAGTGGGGTTTTGGCTGTGGAGGAGGATGAGACTGGACACTGTCCTGTTCTTGGTCTTGCAGTGGATTTGCTTGATGCTCATCCAGAGCTCATTAGTCCGGAATTAAAGGTCATTAAGAGCAGAGAGCAGTAAATGTTTTTGGTGCAGGACCTTTATTACTGGTGCCTGGGTTCTGAGAAGAGTCACGTTGTGCTGGGCTGTGGCACTGGTAGGAAGTCCCTTGTTTTGCTGAATGCCTGGTTGGAAACAATCCAGAAAAGGAGAGGAAGAGAACAGGCTGTTTCCCAGATTAGTTACAAAATTCACATCTTTAGTTCAGTCCCAAATACCTGATTTTATTGGTTTTTTCCAAGTTTTCTGTCTTCTCAGTGCAACAAATTTTATGTTTAGTCAGAATATTTTACCATGAAAAATATTTTATTGTACAAAGGAAGTAATTGTTTGTTGATATTTAAACCCTTGATTTCCTTCTGAGTTTAAAACTGTTTATAATGGAAACAAAAGGCAAACCCAACAGCCCAGCTTGTGTTTGCTGCCCAATAAGGGGATCAGGGGATCTCTGTCAGTGCTGGGTCAGGTGTGTCTCTGTTCAGTTCTTGTGTCCCTTTAACTGTCACTGTGGTGCTGGGAGCTGCCTGACAGCTGCCTTCCCCGTCCTGAAGATACACCCTGGCAGTCTGAAAGAGCAGGGATTAAATTGCTTGGCTCTGGCTTAGTGGGAGGTTTTGTCCTTTCAGAGATGATGTAGCAAAAAAGCATTTCTTTGGAACCTTCCTTGGAAAAAAAAAAACCAAACCGGAGAAACTTCAGGCACCACCAGTTTTGGGGAAAGCTGTAATTGCTGCTGCCTTCAGTTCTGGAATGTAATTGCAGCAGTGACCTCAGTCCCCTGGGAAGTGCAGGGCTCTTGCCTCTGGAGCATTTACTTGGTGTTCAGCAGGTGTAAAGTGGATTTTCCTGCTGGTTCCCAAACAACATGGGAAGCAGAAATTGAACAAAGCAAGAACAAGTGGCTCTGGGCTTACCAGGCAAAGATGTGGGCAGGTTCTGGGCAGAGCTTGGAAACTGCTGCCCTGAAGCTTTCCCAGAAGTCCCACATTAAGGACTATTGTCAAGGGAATGGGCTGCAATTCCAAAGAGTGTTTATTGGTTTATGTTTAATTGGTTGAGGGAAGCCTGGAGCCCACGTTTGCAACCAGTTCCCTTTTCAAGAACATGGTGGGAGGGAGGGGAGGGAACCCAGAGAGGGTGTTTCTTCATGCTGGCTGTTTGCAGATGTGGGTGTTGAGTGTCCCTGTCTCCCTGTGTCTCTCTCCCAGTGTGGCCACAGGAAGAGTACATTGTGGAATACTCTCTGGAATACGGCTTCCTGCGCCTGTCCCAGAGCACACGGCAGCGCCTCAGCATCCCCGTCATGGTGGTGACCCTGGGTGAGTGGGAGGCAGCCCAGGCAGGGCAGGGGCTCAGGGCTGGGTGCAGAGGTGGGTGCCTGCAGTGCAGAGACCTCCACACCATCTCTGGGAACTCTTCCTGAAGCTGATGGTGCTCACTTCCCACGCGGGAGAGCTGCTGTGTGCAGCCTGTCTGCCTTTAGTAGGTCACAGCTTTTCAGGAGGAGCTTTCTGAAATGGTGGAGCCATCAGTGAGCCCTGATGTCATGCCCAGCACAGTTTTCCCACATGGAGCAGGGAAGAGCTCTCTCCCTGGCTGAATGCACTGAAGCTCTGGGCTCAGTGTGGCAGCAGGGTTAGAGCCTGGTGGCCAGAGCAACTGTGCAGATGCTGGGGACAGTGCTCACAGATCTGTCACACTGTGTGTGGTGCTGTGCCCCTGTGAGCACCAGCAGGTCATTTCCCCAAGCAGTGTTCTCTTCTCCTGGCATTTGCTCTGTTAAAACCTGTCCAAGTCAGGAGCACAGCCTCAGACCTTCTCGTGCCTGTGAACCTCTGTATCTGTTAGTGCAGCAGTCTGAGAGGAGCTCATCAATTCCTCCCACTCAAGCTGAGGCAGAGCTGGATGGGGGTTAAGCAGCTTTCCTGTGCAGTAATGAGTCAGGGTGAGCCCCAGAGATAGGCCAAGCCTAGAGAGCAAATTCCCTTTGTGTCTGTGCCAGCACAGAGTGTGACATCCCTGACAATCCTTAAGGCCCTACTGCCATTTGCACTTTAGTGCAGCTGGATCTGTCAGGGGGTGAGATTTCCCTCCCAGTCCTCCCGACCTTGGTTTTTCTGCCCCAGCTCCACATGCAGATGCAGCTCTGCTGGCACAAGAATCCCTCACCTTGTGCCTTTGTGGCTCCAGGTGTGAACAGTGTGAAAGGCTTTTTGTGTTCTCTCTAGATCCTACCAGGGATCAGTGCTTTGGGGACAGGTTCAGCCGCCTGCTGCTGGACGAGTTCCTGGGCTACGATGACATCCTGATGTCGAGTGTCAAAGCTTTAGCTGAAAACGAGGAGAACAAAGGTAAGGCCTGGAGGAGTCTCAGCAGTGGCTGCTTGGAGCAGTGGGTGTTTGTTCTGTGGATGCCTGACTATCATCTTCTGACTATTGATTAATCTGTAATGCAGGGAGCAGCTCCCTGTGTTATTGTCAAGGACAAAATGAGAGAGGCAGGAAGGGAGAGGTGTCTGGAAATGTGATTTCCTCCTGCATCACCGCCCTGCATGACAATGAGTGCTGCCCTGATGATTTGCTCCAAATCCTGTTTCTTCAGCAGGCACTGGAGCTTGGTTCTTAGTCTGTGGCTTAATCACAGTGAGCTTGTGTTTGGGCTTTTTCTCCAGGTTTCCTTCGCAATGTGGTGTCTGGGGAGCATTATCGCTTTGTCAGCATGTGGATGGCCAGGACGTCCTACCTGGCAGCCTTCGTCATCATGGTCATCTTCGTAAGTCACTGTGAGCTGGGCAGTGCCTGGACTCAGCCTGGTGCTGGGCAGCAGGTGGTTGGTGTTACAGCAGAGCTCTCATCTGCTTTTAAAGTGTAGTTGATGGAGGATGAGGCTCTCCTCTGAGTCATGTTTTGTTTGTTTGGGTTTTTTTTTAAAGTTCCTGAAGTCCACCAGTGAAACGAACAGAAGAGCTGACCTAAAATGCAGTGTTGTTTTTGTTGTCAAAAGGGAGCTGCTGTTAATTTTTAAGTGTCCTTAAAACACTCCAGCTGTCAGTACAGGGTGCAGACATTTGTCCTCTGAGACCTTTAAGAGCAGCCCAGACTGATTTGCCAGGAGTGATCAAGATAAACCAAGTGATAATGTGTGAGATAAGGTGTTCGCAGATACACATCAGACAAGATCCCAAGCCATAACTACCCATGTTTGTTGTCTTGGGTGACTGTGGGTGACTGTCTCTTTGTGTGTGGCTGTCCCACCCATGGGGCAGGTCTGTCCACAATCACACTGTGGGCACTGAGGAGGAACTGAGTGCAGGGAGGAGCGGGATGGAGGACAGGAGAATCCCTGCTCCCAGTTCTGTGGGTTGGTGTGGCCCCAGTGCAAACATTCAGGGTTGGTCCCTTTACAAACAAATCCCTTACTGTCTGTTCCCCTGCAGCAGCACAGAGATTAATTGCTGTTTGTGAAGCTCTAATTACTCTTTGGGAAATGGCTCTGCACAGCTCCAGCTAATGAATGTGGGATGTGCAAGCCCAGGCTCGCCCGGGCCTCTGCCGCACTGCGATTCCAAGTGACTCCCTGCACTCGTGGGGCTCTAATCTGCCTGCTCTTCTCTCTCCTGTCCAGACTCTCTCTGTCTCCATGCTGCTGCGCTACTCACACCATCAGATCTTTGTCTTCATCGGTAAGGACTGGCTGAGGGGCTTGGGTTGTGCTGGGCACTGTGCCTGCTCCAGCACAGGGTGTTGTAGGGTCACAGCGGATTTGGGTTGGAAAGACCTTGAGGATCCAGTTAGTTCCAATTTAGAAGGGTCCTACCTGTAGCTACACAGGGAATACATCCTCCTGCTCCCAGTCACTGCACTTGCCAGAGCTTATTCTCTGTCCTGAGAAGTATTGGCTGGGGACAGAGGATGTGGCTGCACTGAGCAGGCAGTACTGTGGGGTGCAGGATTCTTTGGCCCTCCATCCTCTCCATGCCTCAGTGTGTTTTCCCTCTTGCAGTTGACCTGTTACAGATGCTGGAGATGAACATGACCATTGCGTTCCCCGCTGCTCCACTCCTCACTGTCATCCTGGCTCTGGTCGGTAAGGATTTGCCTCACTGCTTGTGTCTGCAGCACATCCCTCTGGGATCTGTGGGAAGTCTAATTCCCTGTTCCAAGCTGGCCACGGCAAGTGGTTACTGTGGCTGCTCATCACAAGGCAGAAGGCTCTGGAATTTGATGGCACAGTGAGCTCCATTGTCCTTCTGGGTCCCCTGGAAAAGCAGCAGTTTGTTGGGAAATCCTAGAATCCAAAGCTTTGTCTGTCCCTGGAGCTCATTGCAGACTCGCACTCTGTGGCCACGTTGCATTTGTACAATTTTAATTTAAAAAGCAGCAAAACTTCCCGAAATCTGCACTGCGGGATGCATCTGATCCGTGGGATGTGGCAGGCAGAACATTCTTGGCCATAGCTGCTGCCATAAGCAGAGCCCAGTTACCTGCCCTGGGCAGGTGCAGTCACAGCCCTGCTCTGAGGTGACAGAGGACCCCTTCCCATGCCCTGCCACATGCTGATGTCCCCTCTGTCCCCAGGTATGGAGGCCATAATGTCTGAGTTCTTCAATGACACCACAACTGCATTCTACATCATCCTCATCGTGTGGCTGGCAGACCAGTACGATGCCATCTGCTGCCACACCAACACCAGCAAGAGGCACTGGCTCAGGTAAGGGCTAGCTGTGGCCACATTCCCTCTGCCTGTCCTCCCCCAGCTGCTCTGAGTCCTTCCCAGCACCCCCAGGCACAACGGCCTTCACTCCTAGGGATATTATCTGTGTGGCTGCTTGGGAGCTGCCCCATGTGTCACAGAGTCCAAAGTGCAATTTCTCCATTTTGGGATCTTCTCCAGTCTGTTGTTTTGTCCTGTTCATAGACAGGCAACTCTGATTATCTGTTAATGAGTCTGTGTCACCCTGTGTGATGTGCCCCAGGTCAGGCTGGTGTTGGGAGGAGAAGGGAGCTCACATTTTTCCTGATTTTTCTTGCCTTCTTGTCCAGATTCTTCTACTTGTACCACTTTGCCTTCTACGCCTACCACTACCGCTTCAATGGGCAGTACAGCAGCCTGGCACTTGTCACCTCCTGGCTCTTCATCCAGGTGAGTCCCTGCAGGGCTACTGCACCCTGGGGGGCTTTGTCAAACTTTCTCTCAAGCTGGGTTGGAGGAGGGATCCTTACTTCTGTAAGAGATGGAATTAAGCCTGGTTTGGAAATGGAGCAGCAGAAGGAGGCTGTGGAAGAGGAGATGTTTGGGTTGCTGCCTTCAGTCCAGCCATGGGACTGACAATAACCTGATGCCACATGGGTGTTGAGAAGCATTTCTGTCCTGTCCTTCTGGAATAGATCCTGGGGAGGGTCTGCATTGCAGAGGAGCTGTTCAGGTCTGTGCAGTGAGGATGCTGGCAGGACCAGCTCCAAGCTGATGTCTGGTATCCTGTATCAAGCATACCTGTTGGGTGTCTTTGGTTATTAACCTGCTGCAGGGTGGGGACAGGGAACAGAGGATGGGCCAGAGGAATGCTGTTATCCTTCTTTTCCCAGCTGAAAGTGAAGAGGGGTTGTACTCTGTTGCCTGTCTTCAGAGAGAAACTGTAAAGCAGCTTGCAGTAGTCATAGTGGAAGGGATAGATCTTTCCAAACTTGCTGCTGACCTTCTGGGTGTCAGAGCAGCAGGATTCTTCAGGAGAAGTTTGGTTTTCTTGGGATGTGGTGGCCTGTGACCCAGGCCCAGGGTGACACCTTGCCCTTTCCTCCACCAGCACTCGATGATTTACTTCTTCCACCACTATGAGCTGCCGGCCATCCTGCAGCAGATCCGGATCCAGGAGATGCTGCTGCAGAACCAGCAGGTCGGGCAGGGCACCCAGACCACGCTGCAGGACAACCTCAACAACAACACCACGGCTGCCCCAGTGGAGGCCGGGGGCCGCCGAGCCCCGCTGGCCACCGGGCCCCTCGGGGAGGGCAGCGGTCCGGCCACCCTGACCCCCGGCGAGGCCTCCAGCGTCATCGCCGCCGCCGCCTCCGTGGGCAGTGACCTGAACTGGGTGGCCGAGACGGCTGCCATCGTGACAGAGGCCTCGTTTCTGTCTGACCTGAGCACGACCCTCCTGGAGCCCACCGTGGTGCACGAAGCCGTGGCCAACGGGACCCCTCAAGAGGCGGCCACGGGCTCCGGGTTGGTCGCCCGGATCAGGGTCAGCAGCGACCACCCAGAGACGGCCGTGGGCTCCATCACCATCGAGGTCACCTCAACGTCCGTGGTGGCTGCAGCAGATGCTCCCTCCGCTGGTGGGGCTGCACCCCCTGCCCTGCTGCAGGAGGGGGTGGCCCCCAGCCCCTCCCTTCCCAAGCAGACTGAGGCTCTCGAGGGATCAGACAGCCGAGCAAAACCCAGTGGCAAAAACTGCACGGGCAGCAGCAGCATGGCAGAGCCCCTGCCAGCCTCGGGGGGGGACAGTGACCAGGACAGAGGTTTGGAGGACCGGGGGGAGAGCAGCCCCTGCCCAGCACCAGCAGAGAGAACGCCCAGCTCAGAGCCAAGCTCCAGGAACCTGTCCTGAGCCCCGTTGCTGTCACTCTGGACTGCCAGGAAGGCATTTGGATTTTGTTTGTTACTATTTCTCACTTCACCATCATCCTTAACCCATGGATCCCTCTGAGCAGAGCCGGAGCAACTGGGACAGAGCAGGGCTGCTGGGACCTCCCTCCTCCAGGAAAGGCACAGGGGGCTGTGGGAAAGGATGGGGGGTTTGGTCCCTGGCCCACACGGCTCTGGGGCTCCTCTGAGGCCACAGGTGAGCCACCCACCTGTTCCCACCCTGCCCTGCTCGTGCCCTGGCTTTTCCTTGTCCCCAGTCCCTGGCTTTGCCCCTGCAGCTGTGTTTGCAGTCCAGGTGCTGATCCCAGGTGGGAGCTGACCTGGGACAGGCCACAGGCGTGGCAGCTTTGTGGTTAGAGTAGAAGCAGATAGAACAGGCAGAGTGTCCAGCCCTTGTAGGAGAACCACAGAGGCGATTCCTGGTCACCTTTCCTGCTCCTGAGGGGAGGAGGAGCTTTTACCTTTCCCAGGCACAAAGTCTGCCCAGGCTAGGGCCCAACCAAAGCAGAAAGCTGCAGTTCAGCCTCCTTTTTTTTTGTCCTTAAACTTCCCTTGGTGGGTGGGTTGGGAGGTGGAAGGTGCTGTGTACCAGGTAGGAGCTGCCAACCCAGGAGCCATGAGTGATGCTTGGAGGGAGCTGTGCTGCAGTGGATGTCTGGAAGGGTGTGGGGTGAGGGCAGCAGCTCTGTCCTGCACAGCTCTGCTCTGGGTGAGGCAGTTGCTTTCCAGTGCCTTGTCCCTCCTGGGGGACACGTCTGTGTTTAGGATCAGCCCCATCCCAGAGGAGAGTGGCTCCTCATGCCTGGACTGTTGCATGAGCTGTTTTAGCGAAGAACCAAAACGCTAAAGCCAAGACATTTCAGCTGGTTTTCCCACGTTTCCCTGGCAGTGGAGGTGAGGCTGGCAGAGCTTGACCCCTCTACCAAGAGGCTGGGCTGGGGAGCTGCCTGGACCCCTGCAGAGGGGCCAGATCCATGCCAGGATGTGCTGGAAGGAGGGTTTGTGCAGGGAGGTGGAGCTGAGTGAGGCAGGATGAAGCTCTGGGAGAACCATGGTGGCACAGGGCAGGGACAGGAGATGGCATGTGGGCACTCTAGCTCTTGGGGACAGCTGGGTCCCTGCACAGATGTCCCTGAGTTCAGTGTTTTTCCCCTATGGCTGAGCAGTGTCTGGAGTCCATCTCCCTCGGAGGGCTCCGTGCGTTTCAGTGTTACCTTGTCAACACGGGGGGGGCTCAGAGCCCCCTCCTCACCCCTCTGCCTTTCCCACCTGGGTGCCCCCTTTTTGTTTTTCCTTTTTACCTGGAGCAGCCATGGTGCTGCTCCAGGACAGGGGGGATCCTGCTGTGACCAGCAGGTCAAATCTTGCTGCTGCCAGCACTCCTGAGAAGAGGCCTTGTGGCCAACTGGCTCCCAGCCTCTGGAGTGCCAGGAATGACCATAGGCTTTTCAGAGGAGTGGGTGGGAGGGGAACGGGGGACACCAAACCAAATGATTTGATGAATGAAGAGTAGAGTTCATTCTATTTAATTAATGTACAAAATGTGTTTGTATATAATAATAAATATTATCTCTTAACAGCTCCTGGAACCCTGCCCCATGTCCTGCCCACGGCTGTGCTGGGCTGATGTGTGGGAGTCCTGGGGGCAGGGGGGTGCAGCGAGGTGGATGCTCAGTCCTGGGGGTGCCTCCTCCTGCCGTCCTGGGGTGTCACCATCTGTCCCCTCGCAGTGTGCAGGGGCGGTGGCAGGGCAGAGGGCCGAGCACCAACCCCGTCCCGGCCATGCTCGGTGCTGCTGGGCAGCCTCCGTGCCAGGGGAGGGGCTGCAGGGCTCCGGCTCCTTCCACGGCCGCCTGTAGTGGGGTGGGGAGCTATTATCCTCAGGGGCGGGCAGAGCCCTGAGCCGCAGCCTGTCCCGCTCCCCGTGCAGCGTCTCCATCCCGCACCCTCTGCCCGAGGAAGGCTCGGGTTCTGCTTTGCGGTGGCTCTGGGGTCAGCCCGGTTTTGCCGCCCTGGATCTGCCTCTCCAGAGGGAGGTTCGGGTCTCGGCCTGTCCTCCTGACACATCCGTGTAGGAGCTTCCTCTGCCTCCTCCTCCTCCTAATCACGGCCGTCCTTCGGCGGGGCTGAGCTGGGCCTGCGGAGGAAGGAGAGGAAGGGGAAGGGTTGCTCTCAGCCAGCCCTGGCTGCATTTGGGGAAGAGGAAAAGCAGACTTCGTCTTCCTTCGTCATCTTTATTTATATGATGTAAAACCAGAGCAGGCACTGCGGGGACCTCTCACCCCTACTCAACCCCCCAGAAAGAACCTCCCGGCCCTTCAAACCCCCGCTGCCAGCAGCAGGGACGGGAGAAGAGACAGAGGCCCCAGCGCTGGGGCAGCCCCAGGACATCCCCCCTCCTTTTTTTCCTTCCACTGAGCCGGAGGAGCGGGCGCCCTGCCCTGTCCCGCCCCGCCCCGGCAGAGCAGCCTGTCCTGGGATATTTTTTGGGGTCCCTGGCCCCCATCTCACCTTTCCTCCCGATCTTCCTCGGTGGCCAGCGGGGCGGGCAGTGGCCGGCCGCCCTTGGTGGTGCCCAGCACGGACACCAGCTCGCTCTTCCTCAGCAGCGCCGCGCGCAGCTGCTCCCGCATCTCCTGGATCTTCTCCTCCAGCTCCCGGAGCTCGTTCTCCCCGGCCGCTCTGTCCAGGGGCTGCGGCGGCCGCCCGTTCCCGGGGTGCCACGGGAGGGACCCCTCAGCCTCGGGGGGGTTTTTGTCCAGCTGGAAGCGCACCCGCCGTGCCTCCTTCCGCAGGGCGCTCCAGGGCTGTGCTGCCGCCGCTGCCGACCTCGGCTGGGGTTCGCACCTGTGTGGGAAAGGCTGGATCGGGATCTGGCTGCTGTGGGGTCCCTCCGCAGCCCCACAGAGCTCTGGCTGTCCATAGGGAGGAGGAGGAGGAGGAGAGCGGGGCAGGCTCCCAGTGCCAGCTGTACCTCTGCTCCAACTTCAGCTGCTGGCTCTTCCGCTCCTCCGTGCCCATATTCAGAGCCCGATGGATTTTCTGTGGGGAAGATGGCAAGAGTGAGTTTGGGGGGTTGATGGTCTGGAGGTTTAACAGGCCAGGGATTAACTGGAGGGTGATGGCCTGGGGTGATGGTTCAGGGCTTAAACGGGGGTTGGTGGTCCGGGGCCGGAGAAGGGCAGAGGTGGTGCAGTTTAAGAGGGAGCAGCAACATGGGGTTAGGGGTCTTTGGGGCGCTGTGTGAGCCCCTTCCCCTGGCCCCACCTGGCTCGTGTGCAGCCAGTAGTTGAATTTCTTCTTGCGCCGGATGCGGGGCAGGACGAGGCGGTAGAAGACGTGCTCGCCCAGCGAGGTGAGGAGGGAGCCGCTCAGCCCGATGCACAGCAGCACGAACAGCCCCGAGAAGTGGTAGATGCCCATCTGCAGGGTCTGCGGGCGGCAGGGGGTGTGGGCTGGGCTGCGGGGGGTGTCACACCCCAGTGCCCCTCCCGGCCGAGGCGCCGCCGCACCTCGGTGACGGCGAAGACGCGTTTGCCGCAGGGCACCATCTTGTACCACTTGTCGTGCAGGAGATCGATGAACCCCGAGGACTTGTAGCGGCTGATGAACTCAGAGACGTTGGAGGTCAGCGGCGAGTTCTGGGGGAGGCCGATGCCGTAGCCTGACCGCGGTGAGGGGAGGAGAGAGGGGCAATGCTGGGATGGGGGTACAGCCCCCAGTGCCCACCACGGGTGGGGCACCTCCCCACCCTGCAGGGCACGACCCCAGCCCGATCACACACACACAGAGGAACCTCCTTCCCACCACAGCCCCCCCAAACCTTCGATGGCGAAGGGTTTGCCCACAGTGAGCAGTTTGCAGTCGGAGTCGATGGAGACCTCATAATCCAGCAGCGACTTGTCCATGATGAAGGCGTTGAGCTTGGCAGGCTCTGTCCTGTACCAGCATGGGGGGGATGCTCAGGGAGGGGCTGCTACCCCCTTGCCTAGCGTCTCCCCAGCCCGACACCCCTCCCAGAGGTGGGGGGCTCATGTGCGTGGAGTGGGGGGTGCACAGGCTCCAGGGCTGGGGCAAAAGATGCCCTGGGAGGGGCAAAAGGTGGGGGGGTCCCCCTCATGCTCTCCCTGCCCCTCACTTGAGCATGGTGACGCCGTCGGGGGTGGTGGGGACGTTATAGCGCCTCATGTACTCGTGCATCTCAGGGAAGCTCTTCTTGATGTACTCCTCAGCACTGCTCTCCCACACCGTGCCGAAGCGGAAGCCCTGTGAGGGGTGATGGAGCTGGAAGGAGGCACCAGAGCATCAGCACCCCTGGCGCCAGGAATGTGTCCCCACTCCCTGGGGGTGTGTCCCCAGCCCTGATTCCTAGGCAGGGTGTCTGGGCAGCCCCAGAGGTGCAGCAGCTCTTGGGGATGTCTGGAAAAGAGCTTCCCCAAGAGCAGCCTCAGCACAAACTCAGCCCACTTCCCCCTGCGCTGGAGCTGAGACTGGGATTAAACTCCAGTGGGATACACACACAAAGCTCTCTGTGGACCTCAAAGACCTCCCCCCCCCCCCACCCCCAATCTTAGGAGGGGCCAAGATGCAGAACTGGGGCTGGAGAGAAGGAGGAAGGTGCAGAAAGAAGGACAGGACCCCCCTCAGCCCCTTCCCTGGCCTTCAACCCTCTCCCAGCCCATCTGAAGCAGCTGGACACTCGCCCACCTTTGGGTCGTGGATGCCCGAGAGCTCCTCAAAGGTCTTGTCCCCCACCATGACAGCTGCCAGGTTGGCTGTGTAGCTGGAGAGCACCAGGAGGCAGAAGATGGCCCAGAGGTTCATGAGGAAGCGGCCAGTGCAGCACTTGGGCGTCTTGCTGGAGACAGTGCGCCCAAAGAGGATGGCATAGCAGAGGTTGAGGGCTGAGGAGTAGGAGAAGATCTTCATGCGGTTGCGGCCATGGGGGGTCATTCCATAGGGGCTCTTCCACTCGTAGAGGGTGAGGAAGAGTGCGGTCATGTGCAGCGCCACGAAGATGCCCACCCACATGGTCCAGTGCAGGGGCCACATGAAGGCCCCGATGGGCGATGCCGTGTCCTTGGTCCTCACCAGGATGCCCAGGCTGGTGGAGAAGAAGGGGCTGGTGAAGTCGATGACTTTGCTCCGCGCTGAGTTGATGCTGAAGGAGGTGACAGCCATGTGGGCCGTGCCACTGAGCAGGTCCCCCACCAGTCCCGTCCAGCGCCCATTCTTCCAGGCCCCATATTTCCCATCACCCACAATGTAGAGCTCGAAATCAAAGGCCATGTCCTCGGCCAGCTTCTCCAGCAGGTCGATGCAGTACCCATAGCAGCATTTCTTGTACTCCCATGGCACTGATCCGTTGCCAATCTTCTCAAAGAGGGCGTCCAGCACGGCTGAGTCGTTTGTGCCGGGGTCCAGGCAGAGCTGCCCGGCCGGGCAGTTCCCTTCCTCATCCACCTCCCTGGTGAAGACGAAGGGATGCTCCACCAGCGTCACCACCCGCAGCCGTGTGCGGGCCCCCTCGGCCACCTCGCTGGGGCTCTTGCGCTGCCGCTGGCTCTGCCACACGCCCTCCTCCAGCTCCAGCTTGCCGTGGCTCCAGGTGCCCACTGTCATCCAGGTGGGGACCCCCTGTGAGTCCCTGCGCAGACTCCAGACACGGAACTGCTGTTCCGGCCTCACCAATGCTGTGTTCTCCGCACGCACCAACCCCGTCTGGCCGTGGAAGGACGTGTTGGCCAGGAACCTGCCAAGGAAAGGGTTTCACTGCTCCAGTGTTCAGGGTCAGCTGGGACCAAGGGATGAGGCTGGGAGCTGAGAGCGGGACGTGCCAGACCCAGGGAGGGACAAGGTCAAGGAGGAGCAGCAGGATCCGGCCCCGCTGCGCTGCCCCGCAGCTCGCTGTGCTGCCAGGACCAAGTGTTATTAATATTTATAGAGTGACCATGCTCAGGCAATGTTAAGGAGATCTGAAGTGACATGTCCCCCCTGTGCAGCGCTAACCATGTCCTGGGGGGCTGAGCCCCATGGTGGTGGCTGCACATACTGGGGACAGCACTGCACTGAGCCCAGGGGTCCCCTGGCTCTGCCCTTACCCCGTGGCGGGTCTGGGGCAGAATCCTCCCATGCACCCCAATACCACAGAGCCAGGATGGGGAATAGAGGAGCCCCCAGCACCCTCTTACCGGGCAAGGAAGAGCCCTGGGGACTCGCTGCCTGTCCGGTGCCTCTCATTGCAGTTGCCCGTGGTCTGCAGCTGTGTGGGGTCGGGGCGGCCACGGGCAGCGTGGGCAATGGCTTGGGCTACCAGTCCCACCATGTCCTGCACGAAGAGCTCCAGTGGCGGCCGGCTGACCTCCCCAAAGGCCAGCAGCCCTGGGGGCAGGCCCTCGGTCTGCAGCTCACTGGCGCTGAGAGGGAAGCCCAGCATCCAGTGGAATTCCTGTGGTGGCAGCCCCAGCTCCTCGGCCGCCTGGAAGACGAGTCGAGCACGGTGCAGGTCACAGCCCAGCATCAGCACGGGGCTGGAGAGGGTCCTGACACGGTCCCCGTGCTGCCGCAGGTAGCGGGTGGCCCTGTCCTCATCCAGGTAGCCCAGGTCCAGGACAGTGCGGAGGAAGAGCTGGGAACGCTGGGCCCAGAGGTCGAGGAAGCTGTCGATGTCCCAGGGGTGGCAGAGCACCTGGCTGGTCTCCTGCCAGTCGTTGGCCTGCAGGAGGCTCACCAGCACATCCACCAGCGTCTCCGGTGAGCTCTGCCGGTCCATGTGCAAGTGGAAGGGGCTCTGCCAACACACAAGGCTCCTGGCTGTGACCCCACCCGCGGGAAGAGCCCAGAGGCAGTGCCAGAAATGGGCCCACCTGCCCTGAGGTCATCCCACATGCCCTGCCCATCCTCTGCCCAGTTCCTGGCTGGGATCCACTGCCAGGACACATCCCAGAGCCCTTCTGGAGACAGAATGGAGTGGGGACTGGGGCTGAGGGCTGCAGAGCTTCCAGAGGAACCAGGGAACTTACCTTAGAGTGAAAGCTGGAATTGGGTCTGGGATAGAGCTGGGCAAGGGGCCAGGAGAGAGCTGAGATGGGAGCTGGGATAGAGCCAGGATAGGGCTGGAATGAGGGCCAAGAGGGGGCTGGAATAGAGCTGTGATGGGAGACAGAGAGCAGCCAGGATGGGGCACAGGATGAGGCTGGGGTAGAAGCAGGCTGGAGGTGGGAATGAGGATGGGATGGGGCCGGGGTGGGAGAGAAGACAGAGGGAGAACAGAGCTGGGATGGAGCCTGGAGGTAGTCGGGATGCAGCAAGGATGAGTGCTTGGGATTCGGAATTGGAATCGGAGCCGGGATCGGGATCGGGATCGGAGGCAGGTCCGAGCCGAGAGGAGGACCCGCGCAACAGAGCCGGTATGGAGTCGAGACGGGGATCGGGACGGGGNGCTCTGCGCTCCGCCGGGAGCGGCTCCGGCTATGGGCACGGACCGCCGGCAGGGTCCCACCGGGGCCCCCCCTCCCCGNCCGGGACGCGGCAGGGTTGTGGGTGTCCCCCCGCCGCCCCCAGAGCCGCCACCAGCAGCCAGAGCGCCCGCAGCCCCGCCATGCACCCCGCACCGGCCCCGCACCGGCCNGACGGGAGCGAGGACGGAGCTGAGTCCCCGTGCAGCGCCGGCGCTGCGGGTCTCACCTGAGCTCGGAAAGGCAGCGGCCAGCGGGTGTCCAGGATGCTGACGAAGGGGACCTGGAGGGCGGCGGCGAGGAAGTCGAGCTGGAGCAGCTCCCGGNGGGTCACGACGGACCCGGCCCACGCAGCGCCGGACCCGCCCGCAGCCGCCCCGTCCACGCCCACGCACGGCGCGGGTCCCCCCCTCCCCGCACCCCGCAGCAAAGGGGGCCCCCACCCGCGCCCTGCTGCCGTCCCAGGGCTGCCACCCTGGGGTCCCCCGGCACAGAGACGCCCGCTGATCCCATGGTGGTCCCGGCTACCTCTGGACCACTGGGATGTTTCTCCTCTTCCTCCTCCTCATCCGTCTCCTCCGGCCCCCGACGAAAACCCCCTCGGGTCGGTCCCGGGCCGTGAATTGCCGCCTCCATGCCGGTGAAGGCTCCCACCCCGATCCCTCTATCCCTCCTCAATCTGAGGCGCAGCTTCAATATCGGGGGGTCCCGAGGCCGGGCGGTTCCAGGGCTGAGTGAATTCCTTCTGCTGCATGGGGAAGGAAGGGGTGAGGGGCAGCAGCAGAGCAGCCTTCCTCTGCTGATGGAGGGGACGCGGGGTCACCCTCCTCATCCTCATTAGAGAAACTGAGGCTCAACCCAGCCCAAGGGTCCTCGCCACCGGCACACAAACACCAGCAACCAGGGCTGGAGCCACGCTAAATTAATAAGGAAAAATTAAGGATGGAGCCAAAATCCATCTGGCAAGAAGTATCGATTCATGTAATATCGATAAATGTAATGAGTCACAGCTAATGAATTCCCCTGCGGAGCCGGACCTGCAGGGAGGGCAGTGCAAATCCTGCCAGAGCACGGAGGGTCACGGGGTGCTGGACTCCTCTGAGCAGGACCCTGACCACGGGGCTCCTGGCAGCTCCTTCTCACAGGGATAAACACAGGACAGCCCCCACTGTCCACTCAGGAGGGGCAGCAGGATCTTGGAATGAAAAAGCCCCCCCAAACACCAGGCACAGCACAGGGGGGGCTCTCTGGGAAGTCCCATCCTCCCTTCTGCTCTAAGTGCAGCATCCCAACAGGAACCACACTGGGGGGACTGGGGAAGTGTGGGATGGCTGGGGTCTGGATCCCTGGGGGTCTCAGAGGGCTCCCTGCAGCAGGGATGTGCTCCCACCTCTTGCCCCACCACAGCCCCTGGCTCCAGGTGACAGTCCCTGCTGCAGCTGATGAGTGTTGATCCAAAGCGTTGGGAGGAAGAGGAGGAGCAGGAGAAGAAGGAAAAGGAACAGACTCCAGTGATTAAGCTAAAAGCATCTTCTTGGGAACTGGCGGGAGCTGGGGATGCTTGGATGCTCTGGTTTTAAAATGCACTTTAAATCATCTGCACTTGGTGTATTGAACAGGGGGGGACGACACAGAGGGATGGCCAGGGGACACCTCGACACCCTGTAGGGACAGGGAAGGACCCTCGGGGACAAGGCAACTGGGCAGTTTGGGGATAAGGAAGCACTTCCCCATTCCAGGGGGCAGTCCCAGGGATGCAGTGATAGATGGTCAAGGTCTGTGGCCACGCAAGGGCTGTTAAGGAAACCAAATCAGGCATCTTTCACTATAAAAACCAAATCTTTTATGTAAAAAATAAACCTAAACAAAACCCACAACCCCCGCTGCCATGCTGTGACAATACAAAAGGCCAAGTTCCCAAACACCGTGAAAACAGAGTCGTTGGATCCAAATATATATAAATTGTTGACTGACGAGATTGGAAATAGCACCTTGCTGGTCCCCCTGCCCCTCCCCAGAGTGACCCTGCGCCCCGAAACCACCACCTGGGCTCCAAGCCCAGGGACACCCCAGGCTCTGCCTGCCAGATGGAACAGGAGCCCCATTCTCAGCCCTGGTAGCCAGGGACCCCCCACCTGTCACAGCAGCCCCCCCACTGCACCCCTGGAGCAGGAGCCACTCAGCCCCTGCTGTCCAGAGCGTGGGGTCCAGTGGCACTGAGCAGCAATCCCCAGGACAGGGTGGGCAGAAGGGGGTCTCCAAAATCCAATCTCCAACTGGTATTGAGAGAAAAACACTTTTCTGTCTGCACTGCAGGGTCAAGTAACGAAAAGAAACAAAAAAAGGGGCGGGGGAAGAAATGGGGAATGAGCAGGAGCTGCATCCTGAGCCCTCCCAGGAGCCGGCGATGCTCCTCCTGCAGCCGCCGCCCGAGTGCCCCCCGGCCCCCAGTCGGGGTGAACACGGTCCCTGTGCTGTCCCCTCGCCGGTCTCAGTCCCGTGTCACGGAGGCGGCGGCGTGTGCCGGGTCAGGGGAAGGTCAGCCGGGTGCTCGCAGCCGGCTGGGCGGTGCCCGAGGGCGGGCAGGTTCTTCCCCAGGAGCCGGACAGGGAGAGGCGGAGGGGTGCGAGGGCGGGGGGAGCCTCTTCACTTGGCTGGTTTGGTGATGATGCGAGTGGAGAAGTCAAAGAGGTCCTTGTTGATTTTCCGGAGGTTGCTCACCTCCTCCTCCAGCTCGCTCACCTGGATCGTCAGGTGCTCCTGGTCTCCCACCAGGTTCTGTGACACGAAAATGCAACAGACAAGTGTCAGGGCCTCAGCTCTGACAGGCACAGCCTGCTGCTCCTTCCCCAGCAGTAAACCCCAAACCCTTTGGTCCCCTCCCTCCTCCTCCTCAAAGTGCAGCCCCTCCTGCCCATGTCACCAGCAGATTTCAGGGCTCTTTTCTCCTGTTGGGGGCCTCATGAGTCAGATCAGCTGACAAGGATCCCCCTCAAGGGGTCGGTACCCAAGTCCCAGCCTGGGAGCAGCTCTCACCTTTTCCCTCGTCGAGTACATCTGCGAGTACATCCTCTCTGCCTTCTCCAGGTAGCTCTGCCCAGGTTCCTGCAGAGACCAGAATGGAGGGGTTGGCAGAGCAGACACAGACCCTCTCCCCATGCCCCTGGATTGGTTTCCCTGTGAGAGGGACCCTGGGTGATCCTGCTGTCCCCTCTGCCAGGCAAACAGCCCCTTGGCCTGCTGCCACCAAGCCAAAGGGAGCTTATGCATCAGCTCTGGCAGGACTGTCACTGTCACCCGCTGGCAGAGGGGAGCAGCTCTGGGACCACTGGCAGAGAGGCTGGGATGGGCAGGACACTGATGGTGTGTGACCCTCCCTGCCTGAGGACAGCCATGCCCTCAGGACCAAGGAAATGGTGGGACAGCAGAGCCAGCTCACGCTGCAGCACGGGGCTGGGAGGACAAATGACTGCAGCAGCCAGGATGGGGAGGAAGCAGGAGGGAGCAGGAATGGGTTTCACCAGCTGGAGGAGAAGCTTTGCTCCAGCACAGCCCCTCCCAGATGTCTGTTCCCCCTCCCCAGCTGCCCAGTCCCCCCCAGCACCTGCTGGTGCAGCCCCAGGCGCAGCGTCACCCCCTCAGTGCCCGGCTCGTCGCTGCTCTCAGTGCCATGCAGGTGTCTGCTGAACTTGGGCAGGGGCACGCTGGGCTTCCCATCGGGGTTGAACATGTTGGCAGGGGCCAGCACGATGAAGGCGTTTGTCACTGGACCTGTGTTGGGACAGAGGGGACAGGTCAGGCTGGATCCCAGCAGGTTTGAGAGGCTGGGGCTTTGGGCAGCCCCGAGAACAGCAAGTGTGACCCTGGCACAGGCAGTGGCCAGGATTCTCCACCCTCCCCAGCAGCTCTCCCTGCCCGCGGCTGCAGCTCTCTGAGCCAGTTGGGATCCCCGGGGGAGCAGAGCCCGGCCTCCCCCCACCCTGAGCTGCCATCCATCAGCAGCTCCGTGCTGCCCCGATCCATCACACGCTCTCAATGGCAGAGCTGATGAGCGCGTTAATTACTGCATTCACCCACGGCTGCCGCCGCCCCCTCCCAGCTCCTGCTCGCTGTGAGCTCCCATCGCTGTCCCCACGCCCTGTCAGGCACAGCAGCCCCCAGCCCCCCTCCAGAGGGCAGAGCAGCTGCCACAGCCCGACCATCCATAGCCCCTGGCCAAAGCCAAAGGTGAAGATGGTCCACATGCACCTGAGAGGGGTGGAGTGCCGTGGAGAAGGGTGCGGGGTGAGGGAGGGGACACGGTGGGGCCTAGGGAGGCTCAGACAATTTTGGTCTCTGCAGAGCAGACAGACACAAGCAGCTGTGACATGGACGAGGGCTCTGTCACCACCATCTACCCCTCCAGAGCCTGCTCCTAAATCTGATCCTCCCAAGATTCAAGGTTGGGTCCCACCAAAAGAGCAGAGGTTCTGCTGAGTGCCTGGCCTCAAAGCTGTTCCTGGCCAACACTGATGGCTTCACTCTCTCGTTAAAGACCAGACAATTGTGCTCCTGAGGCAAGTGCCCATCGGTGAGATTCCCACTGCACTGGCAGCTCATGGAGCAGTTTGAGAGGAAAGATGGAGAGGAGAAAATCTCAGGAATGAGCCCAGAGTTCCCCAAACCTGGTCACCACTCGGGCACAGCCCCCACAGCCACTCTGGGGCCCCAGTGTAGGTGCAAGTTCTGTACCAGATCACCTTGCCCCAAGGCCTGGGGCAGCAGGCAGTGGGTGACCCTGGGCCAGCCTGGACATGGGGACTAGGCTCAGCTGGGGGGTAACAAATAACCCAGCTTCCAAGACAGAATGCCATCAGCACACATCAGCCAGAGCATCCTGGGATGGCCTTGCAGGACTGAGCCCTCGGGGATGGTCTGTGCCACGCTGTGTTTGCAGAGACAAGGATGGAGCTCGTGTGACAGGATGGGAATTGAGGCCTGGAGGGATTTGGGGCAGTGCTGGCTCCCAGCCTCATCCCACAGGTCTCCTGCTTCCCCCCAGAGTGGTGCTAACCATGCAGAGTGACCTGGCCATGCCATGCCAGCACTGCCACAGCTCATTACCCAGGAGCAGCAGCCTGACTTCTCAAAGTCCACCCGCTCTGCCCCCACCAAGGACAAGCCACCCTTGGTGACACAGCTCCCCGTGCCTGGCCTGCTTCCCTGGCCCTGAGCAACACCCCAGCTCCTTGGATTTATTTGCAGCAGTGTTGAGGGGAGGGCAGAGGGTCCTGTGTGCTCCCAGCCACCCCTGTGCCCAGCAAGTGGAGAGACCATGCTGTCCTGAGACCACTGGGCCAGAGGCTGCTGTCACATCACCATGTCAGAGCCCTGTCACTTCTGCCTTGGGGAGAGAGCAGGACAAACCAGAGGGGCAGCAGGGACAGACCTTGCTGAGGGGCCCATGCCTCTGCTCGGAGAGGCCAATGGAGGGACAGGGATCCATGGAGAGGGGGCGGGGTTGGGGCAGCAGGTTCCCCCACAGTGGGAGGCTGCAGGGCCCTGTGGGGACTCCAGATGCAGACCACAGCTTGGGGGTGCTGGGCTCCCAGCCCATTCCTGAGCACACACAGCACAGTGCAGTCATGCCAGTGCCAAAGGCTGCCAGGCAAACACAGGCAGCAGGGAGCCAGCAGAGGCTGCAGAGCACCCACAGCTCGGGGTCAGCCTGGTCCTGCTGCTCCTGGGAAGAGCCTGGTCTGATCATTCTTCCCTGCAGCCTCAGGAGGACTCCAATGCCAGGCTCAGAGCCAAAGCCCAGCCCCTCCTCCTCAGATGACTCACAGCTCCATTTGGTCTGTTTTCACCCTCTAGTGCCAGCGGCGCCAGGCCGGATGGGCGCTGCAGTGGGTCCCAATTAGGGATGGTCCTCAGCAGCCAAAGGGAATAGGAAAAGGGTCTGCAGGCAGCCTGGCTTCCAGAGACTGCCCTGAGGCAGCAGCTCAACCACCACAGAGAAACAGGGAGTGACTGTCCCCACCATCACCTTTGGGAGGGGTTTGGGCCATGCCCAAGGCGGCCCCACTCGTCACTGCGGCACCAGAGGCGAGAAATCAGCACAGCTTGGGGAGGAACACAGCAACAGGAGGGGTAAATCCCCCACTGCTCTGAGGCACCTGAGGCACCCAACTGCTGCTCCTGCAATTTACTGGAGCCATCAGACTGAAATCCCAGACAGCTGCTCATATGGGATTCACTTCAGGCCCCGTGAGCTCACGGGCACTCACTGCCAGGGTCACAGAGCTGTCTCCCCTCCAGACACAGCTGGGGTGTATGTGGGGTGACTGCTCCCTTGGGAAAACAAGGAGGAGGATCCCGTGTGGCCTCAGCGACAGGGTGAAATCCATGACTCACTCCTGACAGTTCACAGGGGGTTGTTAACACATGGGGCAAGGTCACGGGGCACTGCTCCAGACAGCTGAGGCTCCCTCCAACGCCTCTGCCCTTCCCAGGGTGTGAAGCAAGGGGCAAAAACACACCTGGAGTGCCCAGGGCAGCACAGGTGAGACAGCAGCGGCCTCTGGCAGTGAGGATCCCGGAGATAAGGACATTCCTACCTTTGTGATTCATTGTCTTCAGGCACTGCTTGCTCTGGATGTCCCACAGCCGGACAGTTTCGTCGTGAGAGCCCGAGAGCAGGAGGCTGCCATCTGTGGAGACTGACAGACACGTCACCTGGTTCCTGGAATGGGGAAGAGGATGTTAAAACTCAGGATGACCCCAGAAGCTAGTGAGGTGGGCAGATGGTGGCTGACAGGTATGTCTGGTTCCTCACCTGTGCCCTTTAAAGACCTTCCCGTTCTCCCGCTCTGTCTGGAAGGTCCGGTCTCTCTGAACCGGCTGCAGAAATGAAGGAAGGAAGGGAAAGGGGTTAAAATTCAGGAAGGCTGAATCCAGCAGGTTCATCACCATGTCTGGAGGGGACAGAGGTGACACAGGGGAACCAGGCCCTCCTGTGCCCTGGCAGGTCACACCAGTCCCAGCGGGGAGGTGACAGTGGCTCGGGGTGATGGCACACCTGCAGCCCCACACACTCACCCAGGCGCAGAGGTCGACCTGGAAGATGGACCCATCCATGCCCCCACAGAACATGTGGTACTCAGAGAGGTCCAGAGTCACAGCCATGATCCCCACGTCGAAGAGCACGGAAAGCAGGAGCTCCCCAGATGAGATTTCCCAGAGCTGGAGTGAGGGGGAACAGGAGAATCAGGGGTGAGAATGTTAATGGCAGGACTGGAGGAACACTGACATCCCAGTATCCCCTCCTGGCTGTGGCTGGGAAACTGAGTCCAAGGCAGAACCCAGGATCAGCCTCTCTGTGAGCAGGAGAGAAGTTTCTCAGGCAGCTTCAAAACATCTCTGAACCCTCTCTGTGGCCATCCTGCCCCCAGGGCATCCCCTGCCCCACAAGCTCCAGCCTGCTCTGCTCCCTGTGGACATCAGCAATGGGAAACAGAGGAGCTGACCTCGACATTCCCAGGACAACAGGGACTGCAGCAGTCCAGCCTGGGGGCAGGTGCAGAGAAACTGCTGTTGTTGGAGAGGTAGAGCCCAGGTCTGGCAGCTCTGAGTCATTGCAGAGACAGCCAAGAAATTAAGCCACTGCAACCCAGCAAAGCTTCGGGACAGCTTGGGGACAGGGACAGCTTCCTGCTACCTGGCAGGAGCCCGGCTGTGACCCTGCAGGGTCTGGCACCTCTGAAATGAGCCTCACCTTGGCTGTCTGGTCGAGGGAGGCGGTGGCAGCCCGTGCCAGGGGCCCTCCAAAGCCGCAGCACAGGTCGGTGATGGGGAGGCTGTGCCGGGACCAGACGTGCCGGGGGTCAGGGATCTGGGAGGGCTCTGCCTGCAACACGCTGTGGGGAGAGCAGAGAGAGGTGGGTCAGCCAGGACAGAGCCCCATGGGGAGCTGGGCCAGGCTCTGCTCCCACTGGGAATGCCTCTCCTGGCTGCAGGGACCAAGTGGGACATGGGAGATGCTGGCAGCCATGCCACACGGATGCTGTGGCTGAGATCCCTATCCCAAAGGGACAAAGACCCTTGGTAAAGGGCACAATCCCCTCTGTGTCACCCAGGGAAAGAAGTCAGAGTCACATCCCGGTTCCCAAGAACCCCAAGGAAAGGCTCCCTGCCTGCAAGAAGGGCACAGATGCAGCTGTGGGCTTAGAGGGATCTCCTGCTCCAAAATCCCTGTGCCCCCCATCCCCCCTTACTTGTAGAGGTTCCACACCAGGGCCAGGCAGTCCTTGGCCCCTGAGAGGAAGTGGCTGCTGTCATCAGTGAAGCAGAGGCACGTGAGGTCCTGGTAGTGTCGGTTCAGGATGGCGAGGAGGTTCCCGTTGGACACCTGGAGTGAGGGGAAGGGCAGGAGGCTGTCAAGGATGTCTTGGGACAATGTGGTGCCCTGCCCTTGATGCAGTGAGGGGAGAAGGGTGGGTTCTGTTGCCCACATGAGCCTGTTGGCATCTCAGGACAGTGAGTGACACCACTGAGGTACAGCTGGAACAACAGCCTGCACTCAGGACCACAGGGAAACTTGGCAGTGGAAGAGGTCCTGGCACATTAACTCTGGAACCCAGTGATGCCAGAGCTTCTCCTCTGTGTGTGTCACAAGTGTGCAGTAAAGATTTCTTGTTCGCTCTTAACATTCATGTTACTTTGGTGGCTTCTTCCCTCCTCCCACAGGTCCTCAGGAGGTGGCAGTGGGGTTATGAGAGCTGCAGGACACCCCAGGGGTGCCTCGTGGTCCTGGGCCAGCAGAGGCTTTAGAGTAGACAAGGAATTCCCCAAGCCTGGAGCATTTCTTATTAAAAGACAACACTGCAGATGGGGAGGGAACCAAGAAGAGAAAAAGCCTCAAATAAAATAAGAGCCTACCTCTTCCCATGGTGTGAATTACACCAAAAAATCAAACCAAACCTCAATTCAAGGGGTTTCACAGACAGCACAAAACCAGGGCTCTGGGGGCTGGTTCCAGCTCCATGATGGTTTCCATGGAGCCTCTCCAACACGCCAGAGGGACAGTGCCATACTCTGGAACACATCTGTGGGTGATGGGAGCTGGAGCAGGGCCCAGCTTGGAGCATGACAGGCAGCAGCTCCCACTGCAGGCTCAGCCTCAGGGACTTTTTTTCCAGCTACAAACACATTGGTACAAACAAACCCTGATGGGTTCAGGTAGAGCCACCCACACCATGAGGCTCAAACCTCCCCTGGCACGGGGAGCTCTCCAGGTGAGGCATCCTGGGGTTTAATCCCAGGCTCAGGACAATGTACTGCTTTTATTTGCTCAGTGATGTGCTGGGAACGCAGCATAATCCCAAGTAATCCAGCAGTAATTAACCAGCAGGACAATGACCAGAGCACAGCAGGAGCTGCTGGCACCCTGGGCACACCCAAATACTCAGCTGAAATGTGGGAGGAGCGCTGAAAGAAAACCAGGTCCTGTGCTGCTGCCTCGTGGGAGCAATGCCCGACCCCTGAGGCATCAGAGTGCTTGGAAAGAGGAGAAGGAGGCAGAGTGAAGCCTCTCCCAGAGTTCCTCCCACTCCTACTTCCATGAGCTGCCCCATGGGCTGCGGGCAGCACAGCCTTTGCCCTGCTGTGGCACCCCAGGATCAGGATTTACAGACATTTGAAGGATGGGGACACTCCCTAAATGAGCAGGGTGTGAGTCTGGGTGGCCCTGAGTGCCCCAGTACCTCCCACAGGTAGATGCTCTCGGCGACCCCCGCCAGGATGTAGAGCCCGTTGGGAGAGGCTGTCAGGCAGGTCACAGGCCCGGGACAGATGATCTTCTGCTGCAGCTGGTCCTGGGACAGAGAGAGCACAGCGAGGGCTCAGACAGGGGAAGGGGCTGCATGCAGGGCCCCCCGACATGGGGGCTCAGGGGGGTCTCTGTGGGGGTCTCTGCGAAGAGAGGGATGGGGGGCACCTGCCCGGAGTGATGGGGTTGGAATGGAGAGAGGAGGGACCTGAGGGTCTAACCAGGGACAAGGGGGGTCTCTGTGGAGAGAGGGGCCATGAAGGGGTGTCTGAGCACAGAGAGCAGTCTCCATGAAGAGAGGGGCCATGAGGGGGTCTTTGTGGAGAGAGGGGCCATGGGGAGGGTCTGACCACGGATTTGGGGGGGCTCTGTGCACGGAAGGGCTCCTCATCACAGAGCCGGGGGGTCCGCAGGGAGGGTGGCCCCGTCACATCCCCCACGGGGCCCGGAGTCCCCCCGCGAGGCCCGGGGGCGTCTCCCGAGCCGAGGCCGCCCGGGGCCGCCCGCCGCGCCGGTACCTTCCTCTGGAGCTCCCAGACGTTGATGTAGCTCTTGCCGAGCTGGGCCCCCAGCAGGTGCTCGCCGCCCAGCAGCGCCAGCCCGCGCGGGCCGCTGTTACCGCCGCGGTACCCGGGCAGGGCCGAGCCCGAGTGCAGCTCCCAGACCGAGCAGTTGCAGAGCGGCCCCGCCGCGTCCGACACCAGCGCC
>VXAX01000741.1:47368-64348 GCA_013399835.1 Leptocoma aspasia
AAAATAGAAGCTATTTACAACAAAACAATCAAAAACAACCTCTTAAAATCCTGCAGAGAGTGGAGTTCCCAAAACAAAGGAGGGAAAAAGATGGAAATGAATAAAATATCTCCCTTCTTCCGATTTTTTTTTTTTTTTAGGATTTTTGGTTTGGTTTTTTTTTTTTCCTTTAGAATTCCAGGGGGGGCTGCGCTAGAGCTCGCGTCGGCAGGCGTCCGTGCGTCTGTCTGGAGGTAACACGAGTTAAAAAATAACAATAATTATAATAATAATNCCGGTGCCGCAGGGGGCCCGGGGCTCCGGGGCGTTAAGGCGAAGAGCTGTTGGAGGTAGAGCTGGGGGGCACGGCCAGGCCGGCCGGGGCGGGGGGCACGCTGCCACCGCCACCACCGCCGCTCCCCACCCCGCTGCCGCCGCTGCTCCGGCTGCTGCCGCCGTTGCCTTTGCTGTAGGCAGAGGAGGAGGAGGAAGAAGAGGAGGAGGAAGGGCCGGGCGTCTGGGCGAACAGCACACCTGGGGAGAGAGCAAAGCTGAGCCACGGGTGCTGTGGAACGGCGTGGAGGGCGGCGGGAGCGTGGCCCAGGGCAGCCCCTCACCTGTGTAGACGATCCCGTTGATCTCCACTGACATGCTGATGCTGTTGGTGCCGTTGCTGCTGGCGGCAGCGGCGTCCGGGCGGTTCTCTGCCGGGGAGAGCCGCGTTACGGAGCCCGCCGGGGCCGGGAGCTCGGCCGGGGCGGGCGGCCGGGGCCGGCACTGACCTGGCGAGCGCGTGCCCTGGCTGTTGATGCGGATGCTCATGGGCAGCTGGGCCGTCATGGCCAGGAGGTTCTGCTGCAGCGCCCGCTGCATCAGCCGCTGCTGCTCGTCCGTCACCAGCGCCAGCTTCTTCTCCGGGGGCTCCCCCGACTCCAGCTTCTCCCGCAGCTGCTCCAGCGCCGCGGCCTGGGCGGCCGCTGCCACCTGCACCGCGGCCGCCTGCGCCGCCACCACGGGGTGCCCGGCCAGTGAGACCGGGAGCCGGCTGGGCATGGAGATGGGGATGGGAGAGTCCTCCTCTGCCGGGGGAGCGGGTGTCAGGGATGGGGGCACAGGGGTAGGTGGGTGCCACCACCCCAGGGTGTCCCTGGCCCTGGCACAACAGTCTGGTGCCCGGCTGTCTCTCCAAAGGTCAGAGATGGGTGGTTGGAATCAGGGTCCCCAGGCTGAGCCCTGGAGCCCAAGGAGGGGAGAGGAGCATCACCCTCCTGCCCACTTCCCCAGCTCTCCCCGTCATTCCCAGGGCCAGGAGGGGGCTCAGCTTGCAACCAGACCCCGTGGCAGCCAAACCCTGGAGCAGGCAAAACAATCATTACCTTTCTTGATCTTCTGGCCCGGCGTGATGGCCCCGCCGTTGGTGGCAGATGCCAGCCCCAGCGCCGGCACTGGCAGCTTGGGTGAGGAGAGGAGGCCGTGGGTGCCGCCGGGCGAGTAGGCAAAGAGGGAGCCACCGAAGCCCTGCCGCCGGCCCTCCCGCCGGTTGCTGTCGATGGCCGCCTGCAGCTCGTTGGGGTTGCTCAGCCCACGCTTCTCACACTCGTAGGGGTACAGGTACTTCATGTACCTGTGGCCAGACGGGAGACGGGCGGGGATGGTGAGGGTGACGCAGTGGCTGGGCACCCCTTCCCATGTGCCACCCCACTGCTCCCACACAGGGCTGTGCTGAGCCCCTGTCCCCTGCACAGGGCAGAGGGACCCCCAAGGACTCGCCCCTCTCTCCCCTCCCCTCCGAGCCCCCGCTCACTGTGTGCGCAGGGTGAAGGCCGCGCTGGTGATGGAGGTGGGCAGGCTCAGCCCCTTGGTGATCTCCCGCCACAGCTTCTTGTTGATGACCTCCACCAGACCCCCCTTCTCGGTCACCAGCGTGTACAGCATATACAGGTCCAGCACCTGCTTGGCCATGATGGGGATCCGGTTCACGGGGGTCCCTGGGGAGCGGCGGGAGGAGAGAGCAGGTCTGGGGTGCTGCTTTCTTACCCGAAGTGGGGGTACAGCTGCCGAGACCCCTGCGGGGCAGTGCAGGGGCTGGGGGGCTCCTACTCCTCCCTCCCTTTCCACCGTCCCCTTCTTCCCCCCCCCCCCCCCCCCGGGCCCTCCCGCTGAGATCAGCCCCGAACAAAGGAAACAGAAACTCGCAGTTTCCAGCCACAGCCCCGTGGTGGTTGAGCCGGTTCCTCGGGCTGAGCCAGCACCCGGCAACGCGAGTTATTTATAACGGGGGCGGCACAACCCGGCTGTGAGGGTCTCCTGTGAGCCGGGGGGCTCATCCCTCCAGCATGAAGAGGGGGCTGGCAGCACCTGCTCCCTCATCGGGGTCCCTCACCTCCCAGCCCTGCGGTGAGGGGGCTCTGGGGGACCCCAATGGATGCAGGTGGGGCGACCCCACAGGATGCAGGTGGGGGGGACCCCAGGGGACACAGCCAGGGAATGGGACAGAGCCAGGAGAACCCTGGTGGACCCAGCCAGCAGCCCCAGCCTCGCTGTGCAGGCACACGTGCCCTCCCAGTGCTGTCTGACAAAGGGCCAGAGCCAGCCCTGTGTCAGCACTTCCAGCGGTGTTTTCCACGCAGGAACCAGACCCTCGAGCAGGAGCACGCTTGGCTTTCAGCCCTTCCCACCCCTGGCCCCCCCACCGTGGCCTCTGAGAGGGCACAGCAAGGGGCTTTGCCCCCTGCAATAACCCAGGCAATGGGCAGAGGGGACACACAGCCAGGGGTGTTGTGTGGGGAGGGGCTGCAGGTCTGGGTGTGATGGGTGAAGGGAAGGAGGCAAGGAGGGGCCCCAGGCACTGGATGCAGCCCAGCAGGTTTGACCCTGCTGTGCTGAGGGGTTAAAGATTAACCAACAGCTCAGCCGGAGCCGTGACCTCGGGGCACTAATGAGGGGCAAGGAAATGAGCCCCCGGCCTTGGGGGGGATGTGGGGGGCGCAAGGTGGGTGTGGTGCAGCAGGGTGGGCACAGAGTGGGGGCTGGGGCACAGGGTGGGCATGCAGCTGGGGACTCACCTCGCTTCTGCATGAAGCTGAAGAGGTCGTCCAGGAACTCCTTCCTCCTGGGGTCACCATCCAGCTCATACAGCTGCATAAGAAGAAGAGAGAGATGCTCAGAAACCCCCTTAACCCGTGTGTCCCCCCACCTAAAACCCCCAGCTGTGCAGCTCAAAGGACACCAAATGACTCGGGGGTCCCTGCATGGGTCCAGGGGGTTCCTGCAGCTTGGGCTGACCTTTGCCTGTGCCCCACTGTGCCATTCCCTGCCTGCCCAGCTCGGAGCTCAGCTCCAGGATGCTGGTGCTGGGATCACGGCTGGAGTGGCTCCCAGGCTCACAACACCGTGCTGGGCTCCAGCTCCTCCCGGGAACACTGATCCCAGTTATTTTTAGCATCCACTGCCTGCTCAGCACAGCCACATTTCAGCATAGTCCCTCCACACTCGGGGTGCCACAGAGAGCCACGGCTGGGAGCCAGCGCCTCATGTGCCTTGACATGAGCCTGTGTGCCACCACCCTGCAGGTACATGTCCTGCACTGGGGAAGGCAGAGCTGGGCCAGGCTCTGACAAGCTGCACCTCAATCACCAGCTCTGCTTGGGGCATCTTCAGCCGGGACCCCCACCCCGCCAGCCCGGCACATTCCTGCCTGATTTATGGCGCAGGATCGGCCGGTTGGAGCGCCCGGCACGCCGGAGGCACTCACCACACCACGCCATGCGGCCTCTCCCGAAGCCCAGCGCTGTTTCTGCCTGGAGGCTGGTGGATAATTCCCCCCCCCAGCCCGGGAAGGGTGTTGGAGCAGGGGCTGTGGGGGCAGGCGTTGCCCAGACACCGACAGAGGTGGCCGCCACAGCTCCGCTTTTCTCAATGACAACTCTGAACAACTGCCAGTGGGGCCGGGAGGGGCCTATAAATACCCCCCCATAATATGCCAGGCATGCACTGCTGGGCCACTGCTGCCGGTCACTGGGTCACCAATGTGCCCACTCCCTCCTTGGCTACGCCCTGTGGCACCAGGAGCGTGGGCAGGTGGACGTGTGGGCATCGTCCTGGTGGCGAGCAAAGGGCTTGAGCCCCCTCCTCCTGCAGCCCCCGCAGGGAGGATCCGGATCCCGCAGGGCCAGACTCGCCCGCCGGCACCGATCAAAGGGATCAATGGGGCCGCGTGATAAGCAGGGCCATAAACCCCCCCCAGTTCCCCTGGGAAACTCATCAGGCTCGACCAGCCCCTTGCACACCCCCAGAGCAAGGGCAGGAGCCACCAGCACCACCAGCAGAGACCCTCAAAGCCCCTCTCCCACCCCAGCAAGGGGTCTGCTGTGGGAGTGGTGTGGGGGGAATGAGACATGGCACAGCAGCAGCGCTGTGATTTTTGGAGCTGAGCTGCACTTGAGCCAGCTGAGAGATGTTGGGCTGGTGCCAATTCAGCTTCCCCCATTTCCTTGAGCAGCTCCAAAAGCCACACACAGAGAAAGAGCTTCCCCGGTGCCCCATCCTGTGGGGTGCGGAACCATCCTGGGCAAGCGCTGAACACACTGGTTCATCCACTGCCAAGACCCTCGGGGTCATGATCCAGCCCCCCCTGGACTCAGTCCCGAGGGGAATGGATGCGTTTAAGAGGATGAAAGAAAATTAACTGTCAGCTGAGGAGAGCGTGGCCGGCCAGGACAGGGGGATTAGTGGCCGCGGCAGGCGGCTGCCCCGTGTGCCGGCCTTCCACCGGCCCTGGTGGTCCCATGCCAAGCTCAGCTGGCTGCAGCCACTCTCACCCCTGCCCAACTGGGATGAAGCCATGGGGGTCCCTGGGGATGGTGGGCAGAGGGATCCCCGTTCTTGCCTGGTGACCTCACAGCCCTGCCAGCACACTTGCCATGGCTGCTGGGCAAAGGATGTTGCACAAGCTGCTGCTGACAGTTACCGGTGACACTTCAACAGCTTCGCTGCACTTGGCAGCTGCTCACTGACCACTGCAGTGCCAAGCAGAGAAACAGGCTCCCCTTGGGACCCCCCAAACCCTGGTTTAGCTCTGCCACTGCCAGTAGAACCAACTGCCAGTGATGGGCACCTGCCCACGGTGCTCATCCGGCAGCACTGTGGGGTGAGGACACGGCCAGCCGTGGCTGGGACGTGCCCAGGGTGCACTGTGGTGTGTGACAGAGTGGCATTTGCCAAGCTGCCCCTGTCCTCCCTTACCACCCCTTGTTCCCCCTTGCCCCCAAGCACAGGCAGGACACAGAAGGGGACAGATACGAGTGACTCCCAGCTGCCCCTCGCAGGATTTCCTTGCACTGACGCCCTCCGCAGCCAACGGCAAAGCAGCCGGTGTCCCGTGAGCCCCAACGGCAGCGCAGGACAGCTGGGACAACGGGCCTCAGAATGCAAATTGAGGAACAGAAACGTTCTGGTTTCAGCAGCATGCGAAACCCAGTGCGCAGCTGAGCTTGGCACAGGCCGGTGGCTGCTGGCACTGCTGCACCGAAATCAGCAGGTGCTGAGTCTTGTGCCTGCTTGGGGCTGATCCCTGCCCTGTGCCCGTGCCCTGCCTCCTGCTCTCAGCCCTGGTTTCTGCTCAGCTCAAAGCCAGTTCCTCGCAGGGACACGCAGCGTCTCGGTGCAAAGGTACCGGCGGGCCGGAGCCGCAGGCAAGGCCACCCTGTGCTGCTGAGTCAATACATTTATGTTTCGTAATTAGGGAGGTGGAAACGACTTAATCCATAACGCAGCTGCCCCAGGAATATCCTCTTACCGTGGGGTCCCCACGGCAGGGTGCGGTGCCAGGGGATGCTGTGGCACAGCCACCCCAGCCTGGCTGGGGGGAGCAGGAGATGCCCCCCAGCTCCCTGAGAGTCCCCTGGGCTGGGGGATCTGGCTCCACGCACCCAGTGCTCCCAGTGCTGACCCACCCCAGGGTGAATGCTTGATGCCAGCGCCACGGCTGGCTCTGGCCACAGTGGCTGGCCCACCTGGCCACAGTGCAGCCCCCTCGGCCCCAGCCCCCGGCCGGCTGAGGACACGGAGCCAGATGGCCGTTGCCAGCAGATCTATAATTAAGTGGAGGAGGAATTAGGCAGGCGGTGGGCGGGTGGCCCTGACCCCGGCCCAGCGCCCCGGCAGGATGCCGGCCCGGCGTTTGGTGTGGATGACCGGATTAATGTTTCAAACCAGATTACAATAAAATCCCAACCCGCTGGCTTTCAAAGGGCGGGTGGGAGGCGGCCCCTTGGCAATGCCAGGAATGCGGGAGAGCCCTCGGCACGGGCGCGGTGCGTGCCGGGGGTCCGAGCTGGGGCAAGGGGGGCAATTACAAGCAGGAGGGGAAACGCCATTTCACAATGCTCCGGGAATGCCGGGGGTCACGCTGGTGCCAGGCAAATCCCCCCCTTCGGCAGGAGTCCCTTGTCCCTTGTCTGCCCCAGGAGGCGTCCGTGTCCCTGCATCCCGCGTCCGAGTTAAAAACACCTCCCCTCCCCCCAGCTCGGTTCCGGGTTTTCAGGCCTCGGGGATTAATTTTCAAGTTTCTTTTCCATCGCCAGGAAGTGGCAACACTCTCGGTTTTCCTCCTTCTCTCCAAAACCGGTTTGGGACGTGCACACCGTGACGTGAGCCGGGACAGGGGACAGACCCAAGGGCCACTGCAGCAGGGATGGGGGCTGGTGGCAGCCTCCACCTTCCAGGGGCTAAACTCCCCCAAATTCCTGTATTTAAGGAAAAAACACAACGCAGGCAGAGGCGGGGAGAGCCCACCCTGTCTCGGCAGGTAGCAGGACCAGCGGTGACAGGCTGAGGGGCTACTTCTCTCCTTTTCTTTCCTTCCTTCCTCTGGCAGCCCCCGGGGATGCATCCCTTTGTCCCGCGGACAGCCGAGGGGCCACGCCGGGCTGGGGAAGAGCCCGCGCACACTAACGAGTTCTTTAACGAAGAATAAACACATTTATGGCGCGTTTCCCGTCCCACTCCCAGCCCATACACAGCCCCCGGCCTCTGGCACGCCGGGACCCGCAGTGGGGTCGGAGAGGGCACTTATTCAGAAAAAGAAAGTCATTTGTAAAAACTAGAGCAAAGGACTGGCGAGGGCCGCGGCGTTTCGCAGGCGCTGGGGATGTGATTTCCAGTAAGGCGATGGCTGACTCAGGGCTGGGGGGGCCCGAGCCCCTCTCCAGGCACGGCCCCCCCGGCGTGGGGTGCACGGTTTGCTGGGGCCAGTCCCTCCCGGAGAAGGGCAAAGGGAGCGTCCAGCCCCGGAGCAGATTCCTACGCAGATAAAAGCGCTCACCCGGTCACCCCTGGCTGTCCCCATCCCTAATCCCCTGCAAACCCCCCAGGGCACAGCCCCCCGTGGGAAGGGGCTGCTGGGGGGCAGAGACGTGTGTGCCCCCTCCCCAAAATCTCTCAACACGTTGCTCGTGGGGGATGTGCTGGCTGGAGCCTCGCCCACATGGCCAAGGCTCGGCGGTGACTCCACTGACCGGCCCGGCGGGATTCCTGCCGCCGGAGCATGGCCGGGCTGGGGGGCCGCTTCCGCGGCGGCAGCTGGGGAGGGGGCCCGGGAGCTTCCCGTCGGCACCATTGTTCACAGCAGTTCCCAGCATTGTCCCCTCCGCGGGGGACACGGCCCGACCGCAGGTGCCTCTTTGCACCAGTGCCTCCTCCTCGGGCCGGGGGACCCGCTGGGCAAAGGATCCATCGGTGCTCCCGTGGCTCAGTGACAAACCCAATCCCGATCCCCCGCCACCGGCTCGGGAGTCTGGGGGGCCCCCGGTGCCCACCTCCTCCCCACACAGGCTGGGGGAAGGAGTCATGGGGGTGACCCTGGGGGTAGGCGGGCGGTGTCACGGCACGGCGGGTGTCACGGCACGGCGGGTGTCCCCGAGCGGCGGAGGGGACGCTGAATGGGCGAATTAGTCACCGTTTAACCTCGCTGACCCCCCATTGTCCGTGCGCTGTCGGCCGCCCTCCCCAGCCCGGCACGGGCCGCTGTGCCCAGCCAGCCGGCAGCTCCCAGGATCCGTGTCCCCGCCGTGTCACCGGCTCCCGGGACGGCTGTGCCGCTGCTGTTTGTTCCCTTCCCGCAGAGGAGGAAGCGATTCCTGCTGCCGTGGCGGTTCCAATGGCAGTTCGCTGCTGGGCGGCAGCGAGCCAGGCTCTGTCTGGAATCAAAACCGGTGCCGTGTCTGAATGTGGACGCGTGGCACAGGCTGGCGAGGGGTCACGGAGGAGGAACTGGGGTGCTGGGGCTGTCCCCTCAGCCGGGCCAAGCCGCTGGCTGGATGGGAGCCAGGCCGGCAGCGGCAGCTCTCCCGGCCCTTGCCGTGTGTGCGTGCTGGTGCATGCCCTTGACACATGCTTGCTATCACACCGGACCTTGTACAAATATTAATCCAGTGGAGTCAGGCGCTGTTGAGAAAGCTCGTCCGAGGAAGGACACCAGGCTAGCTCCTGCCATCAGGCAGACTCAGGGAGGGCAGCTGAGAGTGAGCTATGCAGCACTGAGCTGGGGAAATGTGGCCAAAGCAGCCAGCTCAAGCTCTTGGGGCACCTGGTGACAAGCCCCAGCTTGGGCTGTCCCTCCTGTGTGACTCCCAAGCCTCCCAGGGTGAAGTCCCTGAGCCCCTCGTTCAGGACCTGACCCGGGTGCGGTGGCAGCAGCGGCAGCAGCAGCAGCGAGGCCTGGAAGCCAAGAGTTTAAATTCCACCATATGTAAATGATCGTCTTAGAAGGGGATCGCGGTAAGCCCCGGCAGATGAGTCACCGGGGCTTCCACCGCCCGCTGGGATTTGGCTAATTGCAAATCTGTTCCTGAAATGCGAGGTCCTGCACCTCTGCCCTCCGTCAGCACCGCGGTGGGGGTCCCAGGGGTCCCGTGGGGAGGGCCAGGGTGCACAGAACGCCTGGGAACCCCACCGCGGAGCTGCTGGAGGAGCTGGAAGGGGTCCAGCAGCCGCAGATGGGGTTGACAGTAGCCAGCTGTGGGCTGTCAGCTCCGGGAACCATCACTGCTGAGCTGCTCTAGCACTGCCGAAACCTCACGGTTTCCTCACACTGAGAGAAGGGGGTGGTGGTGGGCACTGTGATGGCACCAGAGTGACAGACCCCATCCCACTGTGGCACCCGAGGAGGTAGCAGCGTGGGACAGCATGTCCCAGGTGCTGGGATCCCCAAAATCAGGCACCGGTGCCCAAGTTGGAGGCTGCACAGTGGATGTGGGCAGGTGGGGAAACAGAGGCAGGAGGTGAAGCCCTTTGCTGAAGGGGTTTAGGGCTGGTACCTGCCTGGGTGCTCCCACTGCCACCTGTACCAGGGTGAGACCCCGAGCCAGCTGCTGTGGGGGGACAGGGAAGCCCTTTCCCAAAGGACTGTTGCCACAGAAGTGACATGGCCACCCTCCCCGTGGGATGCATGGGGAGCAGGGGACCCTCCTGAGGGGTGAGCCCCAGCCTGCAGCAGCCCCAGTGCAGGGTGGATTATCCCGAGCTCCAGCCAGAGTGGGAACCCAGGCACAGGCAGATTAAGTGAGCAATGTGAAGGGTCAGGGAGCGGGTCAGGAGCTGCACCCTGAGCCCCCAGTCTGGCTGCCCCAGGGGCTCAGAGCAGGACGCCCCCTGGCCCCAAACATCCCCACCCTGGCCCCTGATTGCAGCACGTCCGGCTGAGCCCTGGGACCAGCTGCCATTTGTCCTGTGGTTTGGGCCAGAAATAGGGTGATGGAGCAATGCTGCCCTTGCCCAACGCTGCGGTGGGGGCGGGGGGCTCTGCTGACAAAGGCCCTGCTCCCTGCGCCGCTCTTTTCTTTTTTTTTTTTTTTTTTTTCCCTTTTAAATAATCCCTGTTAGTTCAGCTGTGCCGAGAGGGGAGGCGGCCGCCACCTCCGCAGCCCTTGAGTCAGCCCAGGGGGCTGGGGCTTGGAGGGAACAGGGCTCTGGGAGGGGCAGGGGTGGGGGAAAATGAGGCTCTGGGGGGGCTGAGGCATGGGGGAAATGGGGCTTTGGGGGGATACAAGCAGGTGATGCCCTAACTGTGGGGAGCCAGCCCAGCTCCTAAGACAAGGGGTGTTGGGGGCATGGTCCAGCTGGGTGAAGGCACTGGCTGGGCACCTGGAGCAGGAAGGATGTGTCCACTGTCCTTCAATCTCGTTAATCATCCTGGGTCTTGTTTGGAGAAATGGTTTCATGAGTGCCCAGATGCTGGGAGCAGCACCTGTGAGCACCCAGGCGTCTGGCTGGGGGAGGCACTCGGCAGCTAAGCTGCTCTCGCCGAGAAGTCCCTGACCTCTGGCCAGGGATCTGGTGGGATTACAGCCCCGGGAATGCTCCCTGAGCACTATGAGCCAATTACTGTGCCGGATCCCCGGCTGGGAGCACCCCTGAGCACACCGGGCAGTGGTGCAGGGTGAGAGGGGCGATGGCTGAGCGGGGAGGACACAGCCCTTTTCCTGGGAGGGGTCCACTGGTGACTCCCCCACTGCCCCCAAAGTCCTGTCCTGCTCAGATCCCTTCTTGCCTGCGTTATCTGCTCTTGGCCTGGCCAGGCACTGCAATCACCTCCACAGCACAGCAGTGCCCAACCGGGGGCCCCAGGACACACCCCCTTATCTGGGAGCCAAACTGCCTCTGGGTGGGGGGCAGTGGCCCCCGGCCGTGTGATGACACTCAGGTCCCCCTTCCCCACGCTGGGGCCCCCTCGCCCTCCCTGGGGGCAGCTCATCCGCTCGGCTGGCTAATGCAATAAAGCTCTAATCAATATTTTAAAGAAAGTAAATGGACCCTCCTGCCCTCGTTAAGAGGCCACGGGGCCCCTGCTCAGGCCCCACACCCCCAGCTGGCTTTGGGCTTTGAAAAGGAGAATAATCCACGGGAGAAAGGGGTTCAGAAGGGATCCCCAACGCCTTTACCAGCTCCTGGGGATTCAGAGGAGATATGGGCTCTCTGCTCCTCCAGACCCTCCTGGAAAATCCCAGCTCCACCAGCCATGTGCACCGGGCTGGTCTGGGCGGAGGGGGGTCCGGTTTCACCCACCCCCGCAGCCCTGCTGAGGTCGCGGAGTTGCTTTCGGTTTATTTTTCCCCCACCACTGCACTTTGAAACGCTGTATCTCGGGGTGCGCTGCACCACGCCAGATAAGGGCTGAGGTTTTTGAGCCCAGGTGCCACCAGCACGGCTCAGATGTCCCCAACACAAGAAATCTCTTGCATCGCTAAAGCACCAGCACCCCCTGAAACCCCCTGGCTGGCACAGCCTCCCACTGGCACTGTGGTGACTCCTTAGATCTTTCCCAAAGCAGAAACGGGGTGTTAAACATCAGCCTGAGGCAGCCACTGCAGGACACCCCAAAAGGGAGCACGCAAAATGGAGAACCCCAGAGGGAAAGTGGTGGCTGCTGCAGCCAGATGAACACAGGGAGATGGATCCCTCGAGCTCCTGCGATGTGAGATGGGGGGTACCGCTGTGCAGGGTGCCTGAGGGAGCACCAGCAGCACAGGAAACTCCAAAAGAGGTAGAGGCCGGAAACTCCAGCTCCAGGGGCTGCCACTCCACCAGGGGCTCCCACTCCTGGTATTAGCAGGGAGCAGTAATAGCAATAATGAAACAGAAAGAGCAGGGAGCTTGGGGGGCAGCAGCAGCAGAGCCTCCACAGTGCTGGAGTACAAAACTCAGAGCAGTTTTACCCACAGCAGCCCCTTACTGGCAGGAGCTTGCTGGATTTTTAGCCATTTTCCATGGGGAACCTCTTCCCACCCAGAAAATGCCCCCTTTCCCCCCCACCCCGAGGAGCCACGGTGCCCTGGGCAACCGCTGCCCCCGAGTTCCCCGTTGTGCTGGGGGCTCCTTTGTTCTGCTGCCTGCGCCGGCAGCGCCCAGGTCAGGCTGAGCTGACCTCTGCCTGTGCAGTAGCCGTCCCCGGGGACGGGGAGGTGCCACGCGCCGGCTCCCTAACCTCCCTCACCTCCATAACTCTTCCTCACGCCCTCCCCTTCCTCCTCCCTTGAACTGGGCCCCCTCCTCCTTGCCTCCGGCCCCCCACAGCTCGGCCGAGCACCAGTTCACAGGAATCTGTCCCAGATGGGTCAATAAAACCTGGCAGTGGAGGATGGGGGCAGCCCCTGGCTGCCAGGGTTTGGGTGTGGAGACAGGCACGGGGGCTTGGATGGCGGCACTGCCCGCCGAGGACAGTGCTCTGAAGCACAGAGACCCATGAGCCATGGATGCCAGCAGCACCAGCACAACCAGAGCTGAATCCAAACTGGATCTAAACTCCCAGCAGAGAGAGCTGGACAGTCAGGGAAGCATCAGGGCTGGTGGGACAGCAGGGGTGCTGCCAGTGCTGAGGAGCTCCTTGGCAAAAATAAAAAGGAACCCCAAAAGAGCCCATCCCTCACAGAGCAAGCAGGCAGAACCCTGCCACAGCCACACACAGCACCACGTCCCTGCTGTGGTCCAGCATCCCAGAGCTGCTGGGGTTCCCCCTAAGGCGCCTCCGCCCCAGCGAGGAGCGGGGATGGGGTACGGCATCCCCTGCCCCGTGCTGCCCTCGCTGTTTACATTCCTGCTGCTCCTTCCCAGGCCACGCCAGCTGGGCTGGGATGGAGCCCGGCGGCACGCGCTGGAGGCCAGCCAGGAGGAGCTCCCGGCCAGCACCGGCTGCGCCAGCAACCCCCTGGCCCCGGTCCAGGGGCCGCGATCCAAGCGCGGTCGCACGGGCTGACGTGCCGGGGAAAGCCTCTCCGGGCCCGGCGCGTCGCCTCCGCTCCTCCACCCACGGAGGCTTTCCAACCTGAGCAGGCTCTCCCCAGTGACCCCAGGAAGCGACATGGAGGGAGAGGGAGCACAGCTTGCGGGGCAGGGGAAGCGCTGGGAATGGGGCTGGTGTTCCCAAGTGTGGTGGCTGTGACAGGGGACCTGGCAGAGGCTACGGCCTGGGCCATGGCACTGACACGCTGACAAACAGGAAGATCGGAGCTGCGGTACTGAAAAGCCTTTTCACAGCTACGAGTTCACGGCCCTGGCCCCTCGCTCCCCAGTGGCAGGAAGCACAAGAGAGAGAAACCACAAGAAGAGAAGGTGGCTTGGGTGCAGTGGCACGAAGGATGCGCAGGGCAGGAGCATCCCTCCATCGCCACAGCTGGACAGGAGCGTCCCTCCATCCCCACAGCCAGGCAGCACCAGGAGGATGGCCACATGCTCCGTGCTTGCTGATGTTCCCTCCGCCAGCCCTGTTCTGAGCCTGCCCACATCCAGACGTGCCAGCAGATCCTGGCAGCCCCTTCCCCCATTTTGGAAGGGATGCGACAGCCTCCTGAAGGTGAAGGGGCAGAGGTGGTCGCATCCCTCCTGAAAGGCCACCATGCCCTGGCTGCTCCATCTGGGTCCCATCTGCTGCTGCTGGTCCTGCCCCTTCCCCCAGCCCCAAACTCTGATGTATTTAAACACACATCAAAGGTGCCGGGCAGCCCCCGGGGAGCCCCGGCTGCACCACGTTTTCTTCTATCAGCAAGAGCAGACTGCAGCCAGCTCTGGCGCTGGGAGAGTGGGAACATGCTGGCCTCATTGCCTGGGGAAGGCAACAAAGGGGGCAGCCAGGTGCTTTGTCCCTGGTTTCACTCTTTCATGGCATTTTGGCAGCGGCAGGGGTGCAGCTCTGCCCCCCACCAAGCATCCATGGGGCCAGAGTTGTCCTGCCAGGCATCACCTCTGTAGTGACGGTGATGGGAGACAAACAGGTCCCCAGAGAAAATGGCTTGAGGAGAGAGAAGAGGAAAACCAAGAGAGCTGTCAGATTTGCAAGTTTGGCGTGATTTTTTCATAACTGTCAGCAAGAATCCTCCCAGATCCTTGCAGCAAACCAAATTGCACTGCCTGCCTATGCCACAACAACCCAGACACAGGATCAACTCAGAGTCACCCAACCAGGGAAGGGGCGAGACTGACCCCAGCACTAAAACCCTGGAGAAATCCCACGCATTCCTAATGACAACAGCAGCTGGATCCGAGGAGAACACTGCCGGAGGTGGCACTGCCAGAGGCATGTCCCCACGCTCACGAGGACACACGGGCACGCAGGAGCAGGGAGAGGGATGGCACGGCAGGGACACGCGTGTCTCGCTGGGCACATACCTGCTTGAACTGCTCCTCGTAGGTCCAGTCGCCGTGGTCGGGTGCTGGGGGCGGGGGCTGAGAGTGGCCCAGGCCGGCGGGCAGCCGCTCCTGTCCCCCTGGCAGCCGTGGTGGCTCCCCCCGGTAGTGCTGGGGTGCTGGGGGCTTGCGGAGCAGCAGGGATCCCGCACCCGCCCGCACTGCCTCTGCTGAGCTGAGCCCTTCCTCTCCCATGTCTTCTTCTTCCTCATAGTCTTCCTCTTCCTCCTCCTCCTCTTCTTCCTCTTCCTCCTCACCCAGGTCCTCTTCAAAGTCATCTTCATCCCATTTGCCCTTTCTGGAGCCAGGGGGAGAGGAGAGGTTTGGTCCCACGCTGGTTCCCAAGCCCATCCCTCTCTCCTGCCTGCCTCACAGGCCCTCCCCAGCTGTGGGGCTGAGACCACCCACCCAGCACACAGTGGAGCCCTGGTACAGCCCATTGGTGGGGGCAGCTCTGCGGGGCACGGCCAGCCCCCAGCATCCCAGGAGCAGCTCCGTCAAGGAGCTCTGCCAGATGGCTCCTGGCCTCGCCCTGCCTGGAGAGGATGCATGCCGGAGGCAGCTGAGGGTCCTGCATAATTTAATGCCAGCCCGGGGTCCTCAGTCACAGTCCCAAGTGGCTGCTGGGCAGAGATGTGATGTTGTGCCATCCCAGCATGAGGAATCACGGCCACAGAGCTGAGCCGCTGCTCTCAGCACCTCCTGCTCTGAATTATCCCAACAGCTCTAATCCACAACCTGTCCCAAACCACAGGATCCCTACAACCTCCCCAGCACGCTGTGCCCAAACCCACCAGTGTTGTGCCACTTCCCTGCCCCTTCCCCAAACCCATGACAAGTGCCCGAGTACACTCACAGGTCCTCCTCCTCCTCAGAGCCCATCTCCTGCTGGTACCCGCCGCCATCTTCCTCTTCCTCGCCGCGCTCCTCCTCTTCCTCCTCCTCGGAGGCCTGGCTCTCGTCCGACAGCCCCGGGCTGGGCGAGTGGCTGAGGCCAGCGGCGGCCGCCCGCATGGCAGCCAGGGCGGCCATCTGTGCCCGCTGGATGTGCGCGCTCTCAGGCTCCGCTCCCTCCTCCGAGGGTGCCGGGGCCGGATCCTGCCCACGGCCCCGGGCCGGGGTGCTGGCAGGGGGCTGCCCCGGGGGCTGCGAGGGCTGCGCTGGCGGGGACGTGCAGCGTGGTGGCGGCTGCTGCTGCTGCTNTCCAGCGGGGCTGGGGGCCAAAGCTGGGCAGCGCCGGGGGGGGCAGCCCTGGAGGGGGCTGCCGGGGGGTGAGGGCAGTGCCGTCGGGGTGTCAGGGCAGGAATTGACACTGGGTCAGGAAAGAAGGATGTGCCCCTTGACCCCTCTCAGGCTTGGTCCGACGTCTCCTTGGCTTGAGGGCTACGGCGTGTCGCGGGCTCGGTGCTGCCCGTTTTGGGATTGGGGTGCTGCTGTTGTTGGGGGGAGTGCCCCAGGCAGGCTCAAAAACTCCTCCTCAGGCTCAGCAGGCAGCAGCTGCAGCACGGCGCATCACCCCTTCCCTTGCAGACCTGGCACTTTCTGGGGGTGGCAGCCTCAGGGTCCCCTGCTCACAGCTGGTGTCCCTAATCCTCAGCTGGGTCAGTGTCCGGCAGGCGTCGGCGCAAACCTGTGCGAGAAGTAGAGCAGAGGGTCAGTGGAGCTGTGGACAGGAGCTGGCGAGCAGGAAGGAGTTAAAGACAGCGCAGGAGCCTCATTAATCTCAAGCTAATGAGATAGGGCGGCAGGGCCTGCTGCTGGAGGGGGGAAGGGGCCTGCCGGACCCGATAGCCCTGCCTGGCCCTGCAGGCAGCGGATACCCATGGACCCACAGATAACAGCCCCTGGGTGAGACCTCCACCGGGTCCCCCATGGGGGACATGGCACATCCCCACCAGGGACACACAGCGTGGGGAGCACTGGGCTCATCGTGATGGCACTGGGGCGTGGGCAGCACTGGGGTCTGCACTCAACAGTGGAGGGGCCCCAAAGCACCCCAGGGCAGATCCCAGTGGATGGACAGGCAGAGCCTTGAAACCCTGGAGAACAGGCTCTGCCAACCGCCCCCACAGCCCCCTTGCTCCCCTCCCCTGGGGGCCCTCCAAGGCAACGTGAGGCTGCAAGCAGCTCATCTCTGCTTTGCCCCACTGGAAAACACCGAGGGGATCAGCCCATTACAGCTGGGCCCTGCAGAACCCAGCACGCTGCTCTGGACCCCTCCTAGCACTGAGCTCCCAAGCCCCGGTGTGGCCAGCAGCCCCCGCAACGGGCCAGCTCCCAGTTGTGACCTCGCCTACGCTGAGGGCAGGGCGGGAGCTCACCGCAGCACCGCGGCCGTGCTGTGTACGGGCAAAGCCCGTTTCAGCTGCCCGGGGGCCCGCACACACACCGGGACCCTCACGGGGACTGACCGTGGGGCCGGAGCCAGGGGCGGCGGGGCCAGGACAGCCGGTGGCGTGCAGGGGCCGGCAGCTACGCCACGATCCCGCGCATTCTGGAAAGAGGAACCTGCTGCCAGTGTGGGCCGGGGCCGGGGCTGCGGACGATCGGGCGGGAGCCGCTTCCCCCACGCCTCGCCGCGGCAGCATCCGCTCCCGGCCCCGGCCGGGCTCGGCTCACTCTACGGACGGTCACGTCGCCACCACCACGGCACCTCATCAGCAGCCGAGCCAGCAGAGGCGCGGCACAAATGGGCCAGCACTGCCCGTGCCTCAGTTTCCCCTCCTCTACTCTGCTCAGCGCCGTCTGGCCCGCACCGAGGAGAGGTGGCGGCAGGGACAGCCGCCGCCCCGGAGCAGCCGCTCACCGGCCGCGGCCGCGCTC
>VXAX01000741.1:66475-76475 GCA_013399835.1 Leptocoma aspasia
GGACGGAGCTGTCCCTGACAGCCACGGGTGTACCGGATACTCGGGACCCCACGGGACGGAGCTGTCCCTGACAGCCACGGGTGTACCGGATACTCGGGACCCCACGGGACGGAGCTGTCCCTGACAGCCACGGGTGTACCGGGGACTCGGGACCCCGCGGGACGGAGCTGTCCCTGACAGCCACGAGTGTACCGGAGACTCGGGATCCCACGGGACGGAGCTGTCCCTGACAGCCACGGGTGTACCGGATACTCGGGACCCCACGGGACGGAGCTGTCCCTGACAGCCACGGGTGTACCGGATACTCGGGACCCCACGGGACGGAGCTGTCCCTGACAGCCACGGGTGTACCGGATACTCGGGACCCCACGGGACGGAGCTGTCCCTGACAGCCACGGGTGTACCGGATACTCGGGACCCCACGGGACGGAGCTGTCCCTGACAGCCACGGGTGTACCGGATACTCGGGACCCCACGGGACGGAGCTGTCCCTGACAGCCACGGGTGTACCGGATACTCGGGACCCCACGGGACGGAGCTGTCCCTGACAGCCACGGGTGTACCGGATACTCGGGACCCCACGGGACGGAGCTGTCCCTGACAGCCACGGGTGTACCGGGGACTCGGGACCCCGCGGGACGGAGCTGTCCCTGACAGCCACGAGTGTACCGGAGACTCGGGATCCCACGGGACGGAGCTGTCCCTGACAGCCACGGGTGTACCGGAGACTCGGGACCCCACGGGACGGAGCTGTCCCTGACAGCCTCGGCTGTCCCGCGGTGACTTTGCGGGTCCCTGCCGCGCTCTGCTGCCAAAGGGTAAATGACAGGAACGGGTCCGGAATCCCCCGGCAGAGAACAAGTTTCTCTTCCAGCCTGGAAATGGGACGTGGAGGAGAAGCCGCGGATCTGTCGGTGCCCCGGTGTCCCCGGGGTTCCTGTTTGCTGTGGTCCCCCAGGAATGACCTCTCCTGGTGTCCCTCCTCAGCCTGGCCCAGCTGCCTGGGACGGGACCCTGGCTCAGAGGGTCCCCATGCTTGTGCCACACCGGTCACTCGCTGTGGGGACAGTGGCCTGAGGTCACCGTCCCCTGTGAACCTCCAGGTTGGCACTGGGCGGAGGTGGCAGTGCCAGGGCAGACGTGGCAGTGTCGGGTGCCAGGGCAGCCACAAACAGCCCTGGAGGCTTCAGGAAGAGAGCCGAGTGTGGCTCAGCCTGTCCCCTGTCCCTCTCCCAGCCAGGGGGCTCAGGGGGTCCCGGGTGCCCGGGGGTGCTCCCACCCTGCTGACACTGCTTTTTGACATCTCTTTTTTTCTGTGCTGGCCCCAGGGAGTGCCCAGCTCGCAGCTGTGTACTCAAACCCCCGAGCTGGGGCCAACGTAAGGTGACTCCCTCTGTTTATTCAGGTTTTTGTAACCATCTTTGTATCACAACTTGATCCACCAGCCCTGGTTGCTCGCTCTGGCAGGTTGGGTTACTGCTCCCCACCCGTCCTCTGGGCATTGCCTTGATACCTGAGTCTCTTTTATTCTTTCCAAGCCCACCTTTGCCATGGTTTCTCTCCAGCTTGAAAGAGGACGGTTGTTTTTTACCCCCCACCAGCAGCCAAGACTGTATAACTGCCCCCATGCAGGCAAAGGGAAAAAATAAAATCAAGGTTTTGGCAAGGGCGAGCAGCTGGCTGTTGGCCCGGGCCACAATCGAACAGCACAACCTGCTGTGCCCTGTGCCCAGATCTGCTCTGTTGGGAGCTGATTGCAGGACTGGGGCTCCCATGAGCCCCAGAATGCTGGAAAGAAGGGGACAAGGTGGGGACATGGCCCTGTGGATGGAGCAAGGCTGTGGTGCTGCCAGTGGTCACGGTGGGCAGCCGTGCTGCAGCTCCTCATCCTGGATGAACAGTCCTGGAGTGTTGCATGAACATATTCTAAGTTTCTCTGCATGCAGGCCTGCAAAAAATTCTTCCCAGGGGAAAGCATCTTTTACTGTCTTTTACACTGTACAAGTTTCTATAAACAAAATCTCTGAGCTGTGTTCAAGGACACAGATGGTTTCTCTGCCTGTCTCCTGATATAAGAAATGAGGGTTTTTTTCCTTTCAGCCTATGAGGTGAAAAGTTGTTATCTCTGATTGTGTAAGCTTTTCTGGCATTCCTTGAACAGAGCTTAAAGCAAGAACTTAAAATACTCCAGGCTGGGCAAATAATAGCCCAAACCCTTTAAATTATAGAATCATGTTAATAAATAATATTTAGCCTTCTGATACTATTATCAAAAGTCCTTTGTTAACACACAAACCACAGCAATACTGGGGGTTGTCTCCGGGTGTTGATTTTCTCCCCCACCTTCTGCTGGGCTAAAGGAAACCCANGGGCCGGGGGTGGAGGAGGCGGAGGGAGGTCCCGGTCCTGGTTCTGGTCACCGTCCCGGTCCCGATCCCAGTCCCGGCGCGCCATGGTGGTGCTGCGGGGCGGCGCGGGCCCCGAGGAACCGTTCCCGTGAGTGCGGGCCCGGGGCCGGGCGGGCCGTGGGGCGGTGGGGCCGGGCAGGAGCCCCCCGGGCTGTCAGTGCGGGCGGGGAGCGGCGGCGCCTCCCGGGACAGCCCGTCCCCAGCTCCCCGGCCCCGGGGGCGGTGTCAGAGCGGAGCCCGGCACCGGCGTAATGAGCCTTATAATTAGTGTTTATCCCCTCGAGGCCACGGTGCTCCCGGTCACCGGGACTTGGTCACCCGGGCCGGGGTCCCTCGTAGTGCCGGGGGTGGGCTGGAGCCCCCCGCTCCTGCACGGGTGTACCGGAGACTCGGGACCCCGCAGGACGGAGCTGTCCCTGACAGCCACGGGTGTACCGGATACTCGGGACCCCACGGGACGGAGCTGTCCCTGACAGCCACGGGTGTACCGGATACTCGGGACCCCACGGGACGGAGCTGTCCCTGACAGCCACGGGTGTACCGGATACTCGGGACCCCACGGGACGGAGCTGTCCCTGACAGCCACGGGTGTACCGGATACTCGGGACCCCACGGGACGGAGCTGTCCCTGACAGCCACGGGTGTACCGGATACTCGGGACCCCACGGGACGGAGCTGTCCCTGACAGCCACGGGTGTACCGGATACTCGGGACCCCACGGGACGGAGCTGTCCCTGACAGCCACGGGTGTACCGGATACTCGGGACCCCACGGGACGGAGCTGTCCCTGACAGCCACGGGTGTACCGGATACTCGGGACCCCACGGGACGGAGCTGTCCCTGACAGCCACGGGTGTACCGGATACTCGGGACCCCACGGGACGGAGCTGTCCCTGACAGCCACGGGTGTACCGGATACTCGGGACCCCACGGGACGGAGCTGTCCCTGACAGCCACGGGTGTACCGGATACTCGGGACCCCACGGGACGGAGCTGTCCCTGACAGCCTCGGCTGTCCCGCGGTGACTTTGCGGGTCCCTGCCGCGCTCTGCTGCCAAAGGGTAAATGACAGGAACGGGTCCGGAATCCCCCGGCAGAGAACAAGTTTCTCTTCCAGCCTGGAAATGGGACGTGGAGGAGAAGCCGCGGATCTGTCGGTGCCCCGGTGTCCCCGGGGTTCCTGTTTGCTGTGGTCCCCCAGGAATGACCTCTCCTGGTGTCCCTCCTCAGCCTGGCCCAGCTGCCTGGGACGGGACCCTGGCTCAGAGGGTCCCCATGCTTGTGCCACACCGGTCACTCGCTGTGGGGACAGTGGCCTGAGGTCACCGTCCCCTGTGAACCTCCAGGTTGGCACTGGGCGGAGGTGGCAGTGCCAGGGCAGACGTGGCAGTGTCGGGTGCCAGGGCAGCCACAAACAGCCCTGGAGGCTTCAGGAAGAGAGCCGAGTGTGGCTCAGCCTGTCCCCTGTCCCTCTCCCAGCCAGGGGGCTCAGGGGGTCCCGGGTGCCCGGGGGTGCTCCCACCCTGCTGACACTGCTTTTTGACATCTCTTTTTTTCTGTGCTGGCCCCAGGGAGTGCCCAGCTCGCAGCTGTGTACTCAAACCCCCGAGCTGGGGCCAACGTAAGGTGACTCCCTCTGTTTATTCAGGTTTTTGTAACCATCTTTGTATCACAACTTGATCCACCAGCCCTGGTTGCTCGCTCTGGCAGGTTGGGTTACTGCTCCCCACCCGTCCTCTGGGCATTGCCTTGATACCTGAGTCTCTTTTATTCTTTCCAAGCCCACCTTTGCCATGGTTTCTCTCCAGCTTGAAAGAGGACGGTTGTTTTTTACCCCCCACCAGCAGCCAAGACTGTATAACTGCCCCCATGCAGGCAAAGGGAAAAAATAAAATCAAGGTTTTGGCAAGGGCGAGCAGCTGGCTGTTGGCCCGGGCCACAATCGAACAGCACAACCTGCTGTGCCCTGTGCCCAGATCTGCTCTGTTGGGAGCTGATTGCAGGACTGGGGCTCCCATGAGCCCCAGAATGCTGGAAAGAAGGGGACAAGGTGGGGACATGGCCCTGTGGATGGAGCAAGGCTGTGGTGCTGCCAGTGGTCACGGTGGGCAGCCGTGCTGCAGCTCCTCATCCTGGATGAACAGTCCTGGAGTGTTGCATGAACATATTCTAAGTTTCTCTGCATGCAGGCCTGCAAAAAATTCTTCCCAGGGGAAAGCATCTTTTACTGTCTTTTACACTGTACAAGTTTCTATAAACAAAATCTCTGAGCTGTGTTCAAGGACACAGATGGTTTCTCTGCCTGTCTCCTGATATAAGAAATGAGGGTTTTTTTCCTTTCAGCCTATGAGGTGAAAAGTTGTTATCTCTGATTGTGTAAGCTTTTCTGGCATTCCTTGAACAGAGCTTAAAGCAAGAACTTAAAATACTCCAGGCTGGGCAAATAATAGCCCAAACCCTTTAAATTATAGAATCATGTTAATAAATAATATTTAGCCTTCTGATACTATTATCAAAAGTCCTTTGTTAACACACAAACCACAGCAATACTGGGGGTTGTCTCCGGGTGTTGATTTTCTCCCCCACCTTCTGCTGGGCTAAAGGAAACCCACAGAACCCTGAGGGGAAGCTCCTTTGCAAGTAAAGGCGGTGAAACTTCCTGTCTTTGGTGTTTAGTAAACTTTGAAACCCAAGCAGGTTGCGTTCAGCACCCGTGTGGCTTCATTTTCCCATAAAATGCCTCGGTTTTATGGTCATTCCTAAGCTGTGCCTGTGCCTAAGCAACACCCTGACCGTGTTGTGCACCCTCTGTGTGCCTCTGGGTGCCCCCAGGGGCTGGCAGTGCCAGGGCTGGGTCAGTGTCCCTGCTGCCCTCAATAAGGAGTGGCAGGTCCTGCCAGGACAGTGGTGAGCCTGAGGTGCAGCAGGAGCCCAGCAGGAATGGATCCATCGTTTTGCATCCTGTGTGGCATGGTTAATTGCCCAGGTTAATTACCCAGGTTAATTACCTGGCCCTTCCAGTGCTGACACACAGCTGCTTTGAGCAGAGCCAGCCCTTGGAGGTGGCGGTGACCTGAGGGGGACAGGCCCTGTGGGAGGATGTGGTGCTAGTTGAGGTAACAACGGGGCTGATGCTCTGATGCCACATCTCCCCCCGTCTGTTGGATTTTGTCCTTTTCTGACCTGAGATGGGGCAACTGAGAGGAGTTGAAAAAACTTTTTATTCCATTTTTTTCCCATTTTTATTGCATTTTTCTCACCCGTAGGAAGGGTGAGACAATGCAGATGTCATAATTCACGCTATTACAATCAGAAGCTAATTATTTCCTAATTACAGAACACTAGACATGTTTCTTGGCCTATCAGCTTTTTGTCACACCATGCTGTAGATTTCTCCACAAATCCATTTCCCACACCTGTGCTCACACAGGCTGTGGATATTCTCACTCTCTGGTAACAGAGAGACACAGCTTCTACCAGGCTTGGCCAGGGAAAGTTCAGAGAAAAGAATTAAAACAATTATTATCTTATCCCTTGCACCTAGTGTTGTAAGAGATGTTTACAAGAAAGAGTTGTTCCCTGCTTGACCAGTAGTGCGAGAGGTGTTTCCTAAAGACCAGTCAGGTCTTAGGTTCAGTATCCTCTCTATAAGAAGTGTGATTTTCTATTAATAAATACCTTTTATGCCTTCTGAATCATGGAGTCTGTGTCGTCTTCGTCTGTCTTCGTCTTTTAGGAAGGAGGTTGAGATGCTTGAGTGCATCCAGAGGGGGCAACGAGGCTGGTGAGGGGCTTGGAACACAAACCCTGTGAGGAACCACTGAGGGAGCTGGGGGTGCTCAGCCTGGAGAAAAGGAGACTCAGGGGTGACCTCAGCACTCTCTGCAATCCCTGAAAGGTGGTTGTAGTTAGGTGGGGGTTGGTCTCTTTCTCCAAGCAGCAACTGACAGAACCAGAGGACACAGCCTCAAGCTGCCCTAAGGGAAATTTAGGTTAGATATTAGGAAAAAGTTTTTCACAGAAAGAGTGATCAAGTACTGGAATGGCTGCCTGGGGAGGTGGTGGAGTCACCATCCCTGGGTGTGTTTAAAAAAACCCTGGATGTGGCACTGGGTGCCGTGGTCTAGTTGAAGTGTTAGGGCTGGCTTGGACTCGATGATCTTAAAGGTCTCTTCCAGCCTGGTGACTCTGACTCTGTCTGTGACTCTGCCCCCTGTATCACTCGTGTAACCCCAGGCCCTTGGGTGGGCTCATTCCTCCCTCTGTGTCCCCCAGGAGGATCGAGGACTGCCTGCCCCTGCTGGAGGACTCCCCATCCAAGCGGTTCTCCCCGTCCAAGAGGAAGCAGTATTACATCAACAAGGCCATCCGCAACTCCGACCTCATCCCCAGGGCCAAGGGCCGCAAGAGCCTCCAGAGGCTGGAGAACAGTAAGGACCAGGCTCCAGGGTCTCCTCCCCAGGGCAAGGACAGTCTCCCCTGAGCTGCCTGGCAAGCAGGGAGCTACTGGGGGCACCTCTCTGGAGGTGTTTCCTCCCCTCTCAGGCTTTGCTGTCCCCCCCAGCTCGCTACCTGATGACACTTCTGGAGCAGGATGACTGCGGGAGCGACGAGGGAGAGCTCACCCACTCGGCCACCCCCAGCATCTTCACCCAGGCCTGTAACAACGAGACCTATGTGGAGGTGGGTACAGCCACCTGTGGTTTGGGGCTCACTGGAGGGCCCTGGCATGGTTTGACATGCTTGGACTTCACTCCTCCATCCCTCTGCCTCCCTGGCCTGAGCTGCTTTCCCCCCAGCTTCTGCCTGGTCTGGTGTCAGGCTGGGATCTGTGGGATCTGCTGATCTGTTTGCCGGGGGCTGATGGGCTTCTGGGGTCCCCAGTCCATGGGGTGGGGGAATCTCCAGGCAGATCCTCTCATGGAGAGTTGTGCCTGCAGAGCAGCGGGTGCCTGGTGAGCTGCAGCACTTCCTCTGGCACAAGCCCCTTGCCAAACCCCCGTTGCCTCACGCTGGCCCCGTAACCAGGTGTTTTGAAAAGTGGCCTCTCCCTGGTGTGGCACTCAGGGCCATCCCTGGGGACAAGTGGGTGAGGAGGGGGCTCATGGCATGTGGGGAGGGGCCCTGGGTGGCTCTGCACTGCCAGGTGCTCCCCACAGAGCTCTGTAGTGGAGCTTGGTGGCTTCTGTTGTCAGATCTGGAATGACTTCATGAACCGGTCGGGAGAAGAGCAGGAGCGGGTCCTGCTCTACCTGGAGGAGGAGGCCAGGAAGAAGCACAGGAGGAAGCTGCCTGTCAAGAATGAAGACAAGTGGAAAGGTGCTGGGAGGGGACGGAGGGTGGGGACAGCCTCTCCCTTTCCTTCCTTGTGTACATTCTGGGAAGGGTGACCTTCCATGAGGGCTGCACCCACTCCCTGTTAATGGTGGGGCCAGGGGATACCTGAGCCCACCCCCTGGGTGTGGCAGAGGGGGGATTATGCCTGCAGACCTCCACCATGGACCAGGGAGGGTTTGTGGGAGCCAGAAGTGGCTGGGGCAATGGGCATAGCAGCCATCCCCTAATGTCACACCCCCAAATCTCTGCACCCCCAAAGTGCTGGGGAGAGCGCTCAGGGGTGACTGTGGGGCAGCTGGGGCGACACTGGGTCCTCCCAAAAGGTGACACTATGGGCTCTGGAGTTGTGAGCTGTGTCCAAATCCCTTCTCCCTTCTCCAGAGCTCCCAGCCTACACACCCCAGGAGTGCTTCCAGCGCATCAGCCGCCGCCTGCGCGCCACCCTGAAGCGGGGCCGGATCCCCATGGTGAGCTGGGGGCCTGGGACAGCAGGGCTGGCACTGGCAGGGGTCAGGACTCTTAACAAGAGCCGTGTCCTGACCTTGTGCAGGGCAGTGGCAGATTTCAGAGGAGCTCCTGGGAGCGTGCTCCGGTGCTCGCGTGACCCCGCAGTGGTGGCTGGCTGCAGACAGACATCCCACTCCCAGCACATGGGCTTTCCTGGCTTAGTTCAGGCTTTCCTGGCTCAGTTCAGATTTTTCTGGCAGTTACAGGGCTCTTTTTAGTGGTTGTTTCCCAGTCTCTGTGCAATGAGCAGCAGGTGACAGGTGAAACCAGGCGTGTTTGTGCATGGGGACAGCAGTGGAGCCTTTGGGGTATTCACAGTGGCCCACACAAGGCTATTTGGGGAAGCTCCAGTGTACTTTGAAAGGGGGTAAAAGTGCACCAACTGCTGAGCAGGAAGGAGAGAGGTGAGTGCAGCCCTGCACTGCCTGCCCAGACACTTGCTCTACCAGCCCTGGGGCTGCTGGCTGCCTGTTCCCTCTGCTCTGTGGGGCTCTGTGTTTGTTTTCCTGGTGCTAATTAGAGCCTCTAAATGCAGCCTGGGCTCCTCCTGCCCACTGGCTTGTTTGTCTTCAAATGAGACGCGTGTGCTGCTGGTCTCTGGGGTCACAGAGCTCTGCAGACCAGCAGAGCACTGAGCTTTGACTGTCAGGAGGCACGAGGCTCCCCTGGCTGCTGTGAACACGAGGGATGGTGCCAGCCCTTGGCACACACAGTGTGGAGTTGGCAGGAGCTGGATCCTTCCCTGCCTCAGGGGCTGGAGATGGGAGATGTCTCATCTCCCTGCTGTCTCCCATCCAGATAACTTGCCCAGGAGCTGGTGGCAGTAAGTCCTGGGGAGTCAGCTGTGCCAGGGCTGTGCCCACCATTGCCCCTTCCTTGCTGAGACCCTGCCTCTCCTCACAGGGGACGCTGGAGGGGCTGGAGGAGGAGCTGCTGGCCTTCTTCTCTGTCACCCCCCACTCCGTCTACACGGCACTGATGGATAACAGGTATTTCCCCATCTCGGGGTCCTGGCCTCTGAACCCTGAACTCTAGGGGTTCCCCGTGCCCCAGGGCTGCCCCAGGCTGCAGAGGGGCTTTGGGAGCACAGGAGACCCCTTGGCCTCCCCTCAGCTGGGTGTGGGTCTCCACCTGGGGACACCCACCTGGCCTAGCCCCCATGGAGCCCCCAGGGGAGGGATGCACCTGGGGATCCCTGTGCAGGGGTTTCTGGCACTTTGTGCTCCCTGTCTGCTCTGTGGGACCCCGGGAGGATGGAGGCCAGAGCAGCCTGTGGGACACCCTGCTCAGAGACACGTTGGCTCTAACCCTGTCCCCTGTCCCCCAGCTTTGAGCGGCTCCTGCTCCACGCACTCTGCCAGTACATGGATCTCGTCTCTGCCAGTAAGAGCCGTGTGTCTGCTTGTTTTTAGTTTGGATTTTGATTTTGTTTTTGTTTTTCCCCTTCCCTCCATCACTATCTCTCCTCTCCAGCTCAGCGTTTTCCTCCCTTCCTCCTCCCGGCCCCACCTCGCCCTGGGGCTCACAGATAACCCCGCGGTCCCCACCCCTCGCCGGCTTCCTCCCCACCAATGCCCGGAGCTCCCTCGGCAGGCTGCAGCCGCACACCCGGGGGTCGGCCGGACCCAGCTCTGACGGGAAATTTGGGTGGTCCAAAGCAAGAATCTGCTCGCGGGGTTCCCTCTCCTGCAGCTGCTTCCTCCTCCCAAGGACCAGCCGTGCTCTCCTGCTGCCCTGGGCGTCCCCAG
>VXAX01000741.1:78325-91935 GCA_013399835.1 Leptocoma aspasia
CCTCGTTTTTCTCGGATTTCCCCCAAAATGTTCGAAATCCGCCGATTATGTTCGCTAGTTCTGCCCGGTGGGTTGTGGGTAGTTTGTTATGCTAATTAGAGCCTACTGGCTGGCTCTCTCTGAGGGTGTCCGCGGCGCTGCCTGAGCGCGCGGCGCAGGCGAGGCACGGGCAGCCCGCGGGGGCGGCGGGNTCTCTCCCGGTGCGGGGCTGTCCCCACCCGTGTCCCGGGGGCTCCCTAGGTGGGGACAGCCCCGGCCCCTGGGGAACGTGCGGGCCGTTCCCGGTGTGACCGGCCTTGTGTCGCCCCCAGGCAGGACCGAGGCTGTCCCGTGTCCCGGCCGGGCCGGCGGGATGGACCTGGCGTACGTGTGCGAGTGGGAGAAGAAGCCCAAGAGTAACCACTGCCCCTCCATCCCCCTGGTGTGCGCCTGGTCCTGCCGCAACCTGATCGCCTTCACCACGGACCTCCGCAATGAGGAGGAGAAAGGTACCGCGTGTCCCTCGGGAAATCTCTCCTGAAAGCTCCCGGTGCTCCCGGGAAAGTCCCGGATGCGCTGGGCCGGAGCTCTGCCCTGCCCCTGACACTCCCGGCTGCTGCTCCTCCTTTCCCTTCCATCCCTCAGCCTCTGGCAGTGCCTGACACGCGTTTGTTCCTGGGAGTGGGTTTGGTTTCCCTAAACCAGGACCAGGCCCTGGTCGCTGTCTGGCCCCTCACTGAGTTCCCAGCACAGTTGCTACGCTACCCCTATTTTATAGATCATTCCTATAACATATTTTATGTTTTCCCTGCATCAGCTGAGTCTCAGGCTCAGAAGCAGTGACGAGGGACAGGGAGTCACTTCTCTGTTCCTGCAGATCTCACCCACATGGTCCATATCATTGACACCGAGCACCCCTGGGACGTCTACTCTGTGAACTCGGGCCACACTGAAGTCATCACGTGTTTGGAGTGGGATCAGTCAGGTGGGCTGGGCTCCCCCCTCATTGTCACTGTGTCCCACCCGTGCTGTGCGTGTCCCCAAGCGATGGGGTGCTGTTCCTCGTGGGGGTTTTGGCTGTTCCCCCTGTTCTCATGCAGTGTCATTGTCACAGGCTCCAGGCTGCTCTCAGCAGATGCTGATGGCCACATCAAGTGCTGGAGCATGACAGATCACCTGGCCAACAGCTGGGAGAACACAGTGGGCAGCGTGGTGGAGGGGGACCCGGTGGTGGCCCTGTCCTGGCTGCACAACGGTGTCAAGCTGGCTCTGCACGTGGAGAAGGTTTGTCTCAGCTTCCTGAGGGATCTGGGCTGGAACTCTGGCTCAGCTCTTGGCAAAGAACTCAGGATCCTGCCTGTGTTCGTGCTCTGGGCTCTCTTGTGGCCTTGGGGAGTTTTTCCAGTCAAAGAGAAGTCAGATTCCTTGTTCCTGCTGAATTCCAAGGGAGGTTGGAGCCTTATTTCTTTTGGTGTTTCAAATGTGTCTCCCTTAGTCTGGTACCTCAGTCCTAGGCAGGAGCATGGAGATAGAGCAGTTTTTTTCCTTACCAGTGGTAATTCAGAGGAAATTAATTTGGGGTGCTGAGGTTTGATCCGGATTTGGACACAGAGTTTGGAAACCTGCTCCTTGTTTGGAAACCTGTGTGATCCTGCAGACTCTGAAAGCCCAAACCTGCCAGGCACAAGTTCCCTACTTGTATTTTTTTAACCCCTGGGATGTCCCACATAAATCCCACCCCTCTCCCACGAGAAGAGCTCCGCAGGCACAAATTTTGGGTGCAAACACCTCGCTTTTATTGACCTTTGTTACAGTCTGGAGCCTCCAACTTCGGCGAGAAGTTTTCCAGGGTGAAATTCTCTCCGTCTCTGACGCTGTTTGGTGGGAAGCCCATGGAGGGCTGGATTGCTGTGACCATCAGCGGGCTGGTCACCGTGTCCCTCCTCAAGCCCAACGGGCAGGTGCTGACGGCCACCGAGAGCCTGTGCCGCCTCCGCTGCCGCGTGGCCTTGGCCGACGTCGCCTTCACGGGCGGGGGCAACATCGTGGTGGCCACATCTGATGGCAGCAGCACGTCCCCCGTGCAGTTCTACAAGGTCTGTGTCAGCGTGGTCAACGAGAAGTGCAAGATCGACACGGAGATCCTGCCCTCCCTCTTCATGCGCTGCACCACCGACCCCGCGCGCAAGGACAAGTACCCGGCCATCACCCACCTGAAATTCCTGGCCCGGGACATGTCAGAGCAGGTGACATCTTTGCTCCACCTGGCCTTCCTCAGAAGGTCTGCAGGTGTGTTGCTGTGAACATATTAGAAGTTTCTCTGTGTGTAAGCCTTCTGATCAGTTTCCCATGGGAGAACATACTTTTGCTGTTCTTTTACTCTGTATAAGCTTTCTGTAAACAAGATATCTGGTGTTCTTCAAGGACATTTTAGAATTCCTCATCTCTCCTCCTTGAGAGTGGGAGAAGGAGCTGAAAGACTGTAATCTTTCTGATATTGTAAGCATTTGGGACATGGCTTGGATGAAGCAGCAGCAGGAGCATGGAGAATGCTCTCTGCTGAGCAGATATAGAAAAATACTAGAATTATGGAGTCATTTTAATAAATCATATTAGCCTTCTGATTTTGTCGTCAAGAATCTTCTCTTCAATGCATGGACCACGATGATCCAGGTGTCCTGAGATACCCTTGTATTGCCGTGGTCCGTGTGTTGACAAAGGACTCTTAACAATAATTTTAGAAGGTTAAATATGATTTATTAGAATGACTCCAGAGTCAGAGGATTTGGGCTATAATGTGCCCAGGTACAGAGCTCAGATCCTTACTTTTTCATGCCCTGTACTAGAAATAGAAGAATGCTTACAATGTCAGAGAGATAACAGTCTTTCACCTCCTTCTCCCACTATTAGGAGATAGGCAGAGAAATCTAAAAATGTCTTTGAATCACAAACTAGAGATTTTGTTTACAGAAACTTATACAGAGCAAAAAGACAGTAAAAGATGCTCTCCCATGGGAAAATTTTCCTGCAGTCTTGCACACAGAGAAACTTATAATATGTTCTTGCAACGCCCTTGGTATTCCTAGTTGTCCTTCTGGGAAGTGCTGCTGGCGCAGCTGGAATTAGGGACCTCACCAGCACCTCCCACTGATTTGATCTTCTGCTTTTTGCTGGTGGAGCATGAGCTGAGTGGGAGCAGGAGCCTGGAAGTGGAGAGTGGGAATGAGCAGGGCAGTGTCCTCCCTGTTGTGATGCCTGTGGTGGTGGGGCTCTGTTCTGCAGGTGCTGCTTTGTGCTTCCAACCAAAACAACAGCATCGTGGAGTGCTGGTCCCTTAGGAAGGAGGGCCTGCCTGTCAACAACATCTTCCAGCAAATCTCTCCTGTGGGTAAGTGTCTGCACTGGGGACTCTCAAGAACAGGAGCTTGGTCTGAGGGAAAAAGCAGCACAGTTTCTCCCATCCATTATCCCATATATGGGATTACTCAGAATCTCATGTTTATTTTCAGGTGTTCTTAGTCCATTCTGTCTGTTTGCACCATGGGCAGCAGCTTGCTGTTTCCAGGAAGGAGTTTGGTTTTTGCTTTCACTTCATGAAAGACTTTTTTTTGTGTTTTGCTGCACAGCCACCCTTCCTGCTGCCAGTGGAGCAAAGGCTCCCAAAGGACCAGGGCTGAGCAGCAGAGCTGGATTAATCCCCTGCCCTGGCTGCCTGGGCTCCACCTGATCTCAGATGGAACAGAATTAATCAGGGCAGTTTATTTGGTGAAATATAAAGGATTATTGTATATAAGGATCTTAATCACCAGCAGCAGAGCTTCCCATCAAGGGAGATTTAGCAAAACATGTTGTTTGTATAATTCAGGAACAAAATAGGGAAATATGAGGAAACATAGTGGAAATATATGGGAAACATACCACTGCCTGATCTGTGATCCTGCTTGGGGGACTGTGGGCAGAAATGTGGGGCAGGTTTTCTGATCTCTGGGGCAAAATTCTCCCTCATTTGGTTATTTTCCCAAGTGGGAGACAAGCAACCCATGATCCTGAAGTGGAGGATCCTGTCTGCCACCAACGACCTGGACCGGGTGTCGGCCGTGGCGCTGCCAAAGCTGCCAATCTCCCTGACCAACACTGATCTGAAGGTGGCCAATGACACCAAGTTCTTCCCTGGACTGGGTAAGGAGTTCCTGTTGTCTTTGTCCTAAACATGTGGCTTTGAGGAGAGAAAGGACTCCTGCACAATTCAATGTGGGTTAAGTAAAAGCCGTTTATTGTGTATCTAAACACTTTATATTTACTTTTTGTCTTGGTTTACACAGTCATGCATTGTTTAATTGGTAGTTCTGCTTTGTTCACACATCTCTTGATTGGCAGCTCTACTTTATCTACGAGGCAAGCACACCTCTTTTCCTGAATCTGATAGATGCTGTAAGCATCCTTTTACTCTGGTTGATAACCCTATGTTTGTCAGCAACTTTTCTGCTCCTTCTTGCAACATTAGCTTTTTTATCTACAAGGATAACTGTATTCTTTAGTTCCAGAAGGTTAGACTGGTTCATTTATTACATTTTATTTATTTATTTTCATTTGTTATGTTCATTTTTATGAACATTTATGAACATTTCATTTCATTTAAATGAACATTATTATGTTCATTTATTACATTCACATATTACAATGAACAACAGTCCGTTTTCCTGTAAATATGATCCTACATGACTTTTGCCTGAAATTTCACCACCTGAGCTGTAGCTGAAGTAAAGCACATGGAAGCTGAAGGATAACTTCCAAACAGGATGTCTTCCCAGCCATCCCATTGCGTTTCTATTGCTGTGGTCCATGCAATGGCAAAGGACTCTTGGGAATAATATCAGAAGGCTAAATATGATTTATTAACATGACTCCATAATTCAAAGAATTCATAAAAGAATTGGGCTATTATCTGCCCAGTCTGGAGCATCAAAGCTGCTGCCTCCAGCTCCATCCAAGGAATGCTAGAACAGCTTACACAATCAGAGATAACAACTTTTCACCTCATAGGTTGAAAGAAAGAAAAACTTCTATCTCTTATTATCAGGAGATAGGCAGAGAACCTTTCTGTCTTTGAAACACAACTTAGAGATTTGTTTATAGAAACTTGTGCAGAGTAAAAAGACAGTAAAAGACATTTTCCCATGAGGAAAATTTTTTTGCAAGTCTGCATGCAGAGAAACTTATAATATGTTCACACAACATCCTGTAAATATGATCCTGCATGACTTTTGCCCAAAATTTCACCACCTGAGCTGTAGCTGAAGTAAAGCACATGGAAGCTGAAGGATAACTTCCAAACAGGATGTCTTCCCAGCCATCCCATTGTGGGAAGAGGCTATGAAATGCTGATGGCAGGGCTGTTAGCCCCCAGCCCTTTGGCTTCTCCGTGGCCTTCACTGGTGGCCACCACTTTGGGCGAGCGCTCTGCCACACTGGGAGGAGCTCCTTGCTCAGCCTCGCTTGTCTCCTGTCCCCAGGCCTGGCCTTGGCTTTCCATGATGGCAGTGTCCACATTGTGCACAGGCTGTCCCTGCAGATGATGGCTGTGTTCTACGGCTCCTCCTCGCAGCGCCCCGTGGACGAGCCGGCCCTCAAGCGCCCGCGCACCGCGGGGCCCCTGGTGCACTTCAAGGCCATGCAGCTCTCCTGGACATCTCTGGCCCTGGCTGGCGTGGACAGTCATGGCAAGGTTGGTGCTGTCTTACCATGGGGTTATTTCTCACCCAGGCTCTCTGAGGGGTGGTGGGTTGCTCAGGAAACAGTGGGAATTCCAGCTGTGAGATCCGCATTTGGAAAGGGATGTGTCCCATCAGTGGCAGAAACTGTCACTAGGTCAGGATTGAGCTTCATTGGGCCTCGTGTTGTTGTAGCTTTGTGGGATGATTTCAAGCCCACTCCTGAAGCCAGTTTCCCTTTGGTTCCTCCCTTCAAGCTGAGCATGCTTCGCATCTCCCCCTCCATGGGCCACGTGCTGGACATGAACATGTCCCTGCGGCACTTGCTGTTCCTGTTGGAGTACTGCATGGTGACTGGCTACGACTGGTGGGACATCCTGCTCCACGTCCAGCCCAGCATGGTGCAGAACCTGGTGGAGAAGCTGCATGAGGAGTACATGCGTCAGAACGCGGCCCTGCAGCAGGTGGGTGGGTGGGAGCTCTGGGCTCGCTCCCAGGGTGGGCATGGGGGGGCTCAGGGGCTTGGAGTGGGGAGCAGCCAGTGCCAGTCAGGACATTGGTGGCTTTGCCTGGCTGTGCTCTCTGAGTGATGGAGCTGGGAAGAGCTTCCATGTCAACAGCGTTCACTTTTCACTGATACCAGCAGGGTCTTACCTGTTGGAGACTTGGGGTGAGATGGTGAAATCTATTTTTGGCAGATTCTGGGAACAGCAGCACGTGCCCAGCACAGCGCTCACGTGCGCAGCATTCACTGTTCCTGTCACTCCTGCGGCAGAGAGGGAGAGCAGAGAACAAAGCAGCAGCAGCAGGTTTAATGAGCTGATGCTAATTCCTGCCTTTTCTTGTGCCTTTTGCTGCGTTTCCCCGTGGCTCAGGTGCTCTCCACGCGCATCGTTGCCATGAAGGCGTCGCTGTGCAAGCTCTCCTCCAGCACCATTGCCCGTGTGTGTGACTACCACGCCAAGCTCTTCCTCATTGCCATCAGCTGCACCCTGAAGTCACTGCTACGTCCACACTTCCTCAACACCCCTGACAAGAGCCCTGGGGACCGGCTCACCGAGATCTGCTCCAAGATCACGGATGTAGGTACTGACAGCTCACAGCATCCTGCCAGCACTTGGCATTGGGGTCACATTTGGGTTCCCTATGGTGTCACAGTCTCATTGGAACTCCTGGGTTTGAGGAGGAGGACAAGGGTGACCTCCGCAGGGAGGGTATGAGATTTGGATCCATCTCCCTGAGCCAGGCAATGTCTTGGTTCTCTTCCAGACATTGACAAGGTGATGATTAACCTGAAGACGGAAGAGTTTGTCCTGGAGATGACGACGTTGCAGTCCCTACAGCAGCTCATCCAGTGGGTGGGGGATTTTGTGCTCTACCTGCTGGCGAGCCTTCCCAACCAGGTGAGACCTGGAGTGGCAGGAACATGCCAAGAGGACACAAACACCTGTGGGCAGTGCTGGGGAGTTTTAGCCAGGGCACACAGGGCTGCATGTCCCTGTCAGCACAGGCACTGGGGAGGAGTAAGGAACAGCAGAATTAGAGAAGGGCCCATGCCCATCTGGTGACCAGGGGGATTTGGGGACACTCCTTTTGCAGCTCTGCAGAAGTGTCACCTTCAGGTGACCCTCCACCATCCGCAGGAGCGGGTTGTGTGGAGTATGTGCTGCTGGAAGCAGGAGCTGTCTGGATGCAGTGTGGTGGCTGGGGCCGGTGTGACCCTCATCCAGGCTGGTGTGACCCCCACCAAGGCTGGTGTGACCCCCACCCACACCTCTGTCCCCCCACAGGGCTCCCCGGTGCGCCCTGGCCACAGCTTCCTGCGCGACGGCGCGTCCCTCGGCATGTTCCGGGAGCTGATGGTGGTGATCCGCATCTGGGGGCTGCTGAAACCCAGCTGCCTCCCCGTGTACACAGCAACCTCGGACACCCAGGACAGCATGTCCCTGCTCTTCCGGCTCCTGACCAAGCTCTGGCTGTGCTGTGAGTGTGGCCGGTTCCCTGAACAGTAATTCCTCCAGCAGTGGGGTGGGACGTGACTCCGAGGGGGTCTGGCACGTTAAGAAAGGGCAAGTGCAGCTGCCAAGGTTATTGTTTTCCAGGCTGAGTTGGCAATGGAGGAGGAGGCTGCACACAGCTCTCTGGAGCTCTGAGGGAGAAATGTAAAGGTCACAGGGTTCTTTCCTTCTATTCCCACGCAGGTCGTGAGGAAAATCACATCACGGAGCCCGATGATGCCCTGATTGATGAGTGCTGCCTCCTGCCCAGCCAGCTGCTCATTCCCAACATTGACTGGCTGCCCATCAACGATGGCATCATCAGCAAGCTGCAGAACAAGCAGCTGGTCAGGCTGCAGTTTGGGAAGGCTCCTGGGCTCGTTGGCCACACTGTCTCTTCCCAGTTCGATGCCTTTGTCAGGTACAACCCCTGGAATGAGTCAATGCCCTGGTGAGAAGGAGTCTTGGCAGCTCTGAGGTTTGGCTTGTCTCCTTGCTGCTGTGACCCAAGAGCAGTTTGTCCTCTCTGCTCAAATCTGTTTCTCAGCTTGTGATGGGCTGGGAACTTTAAGTACTGAAAAGTGATAGCAAGTGGGGGGGAAACCCCATTAATTAATGGGATTAATTGTGTCATTGTGACAACGAATCTTGTTCTGTGGCACTGGGTGGGCAAGTGGGCAGAGCCTCTGCTGTGTTGGCCAGTGAGATGCAGCTCCCTGTCCTGGGAGCAACTCATGGAAAGTGACACTCTAGGAAAGTCCTGTTCTCCCTCCCCAGGGCCCCTGGACAGCCCAAAATTGACCACCTGAGGCGGCTGCACCTGGGTGCATACCCAACAGAGGAATGCAAGTCCTGTACCAGGTAAGTGACACTTGCAGTGGAGCTTGGACAGGACTGGGACTGTCCTGTGTCCTTCAGGAGCTCTCTGAGACTGGTTGTGGTTAAGGTGTCCCCAACCTGGGATGGCCATGTCATTGCCAGAGTGGCATTGTTGCAGCCTGGCCCTTGGGTTAAAAATCACACAGATCAGATAGAGCTCTTAATGTGGCCTGGAGGACACCCTACAGCAACTTCTTTATGTGATGCCCAGTCCTGTGGGTCTGGTCATCAAAGCACCTGTGTGGTCATGGCAGGGCTGAAGGGAGGAATCACCCCACTGCCCCTGCTCCCATTTTGGGGTCATCTATCCACCAGGCTTGCATTTTGTGCTGCCCTACTCATCCACCCTCATGGGAGAGCCTGGATTTCAGAATAATGGCTCAGGGAACAAACATCCATCCAAGTCATGTGATTGAATTAGCTTTAATTACTGATTTTAATAGAAAGCCTCTGTAGCAGATCATTTTTGTGAGATGACTGTCAGTTGTTTCATGTATAAACAGCAGCTGGGGCTGTTCCTTGCCAGGCTCCAGCTCCAGCAGAGCCCTCAGTGGGATTGTTGCTGGCTGGTTTCAGCTGGTTTTGGTGCTCACAAGTGTCACCTGCAGGTGACAGGAGCTGGTTTCCCCCATGGATACCCAGATTCCTGTGTGATCCATGCAGCACCCCATGGTGCTGGCTCTGCACTGCCCCCCAGGCTGGCTGCACCTTCCATGTCCCCCCAGGTGTGGCTGTGTCACCATGCTGAAGTCACCCAACAAGGTGACAGCAGTGAAGCAGTGGGAGCAGCGCTGGATCAAGAACTGCCTGTGTGGGGGGCTGTGGAGGAAGATGCCCCTCAGTTACTCCTGAGCCCTTCCTGGGGTACCAGAAGCTGCACATGGAGGTTTTGGGACAAGGGAATGGCAGCTCCTCTCCCTCACACTGAAAAAGCAGCTGCTGCTTGTCCTTGGTTGAGCTGTGCTAGAAAACAGCTGAGAGGGCTCTGCCTCTTACACCAGGGAAGAGCTGGAAAGGAATTCCAGAGGTTTCCCCATTATTTGGGGCCCAGGAGGGGAGAGCCTGGCTGTGTTTTGTGTCTGTGCCAGCAGAGCAGCAACGTCCTGGCAGCTGCCCTGGCCTGGGCAGAGAGTGGTGATGGGGAACAAAGTTCAGCTCCCAGCTGAGGGGAGCACAGCTGGTACCTCACATCCATCCTGTGCCTCCGGCTGCTTGGGAAGTGCCACATGGGCTGGGCACTCCTGATCCCTCAGCAAACCTGTCCCTGAGACAGGAGTTGGCTCCTGTGTGCCCATTGGTGTTGGGTGGGAGCAGGAATATGGGTGCTGCTGCCTGGAGTGAACCCTCCCTTTGCCTCTTGCTGTTGTAAATAAAAATTCTCCTGATTTTGTACAGAACCATGTGGTTTGTTTCTGTGGTGTGACGTGGCTGCCCAGTGTGGGGCCGGGGCAGTGGAGCCACGGGAGAGCTGCCAGAGCATCTGTCAAGAAAGGAACCACCATCACTGGAAAAAGGGGAAGAGGAAATGGATGTTCTCAAGGTTTGCCTTATGGACACTCGAGGAAAAAAACATCAGATCCTTGGGGTTGTGTAAGCCTCCAGCTTCAGCAAGGCTGGACACTTGAGCGTGCCAGAGGAGGAGCATTCCTGGTGCAGCCAAAAATCCTTTCAGACTTTTGCCCTCCCTTGCCCTCAGCTGCTGCTGCTCCGGGCAGGAAATCACAACCTCCTGGAGCCAGCGTGGCTGTGCCTGTGGAGCCCCAGCCCTCTGGGGGTGATCCTGCTCCTCTCCCACGGGTCCTTCAGCTCTCAGGGAGAGCAGCATGGAGCCTTCTGCTGCTGCATCCCAGCCAGCAATTCCAGGTCCCCACAGACCGTTTAAAAGAGGGAGTGAGCCAGTCTTAGTACATTCCTTTCCCTCTGGAACCATGATTTCATTATTCTTGAGAACTGGAGCTGGTGACAGAGTTCATCCCTCGACTCCAGCAAATGTTTCACTGCACAGAGCTGTAAGAGCTGTACAGACCTCTCCCCCTCTCTGCTCTGCTGGTAATTAGGGACAATCAAATGGCTAATTAGGAAACTGCACCTTATTAAGGCTCTTTTCCCCTGTAAGTAAAACTCAAACCGGGCCCTCTGTGAGCTCCTTATAGAACAGGTTTGGAGTTACTTAATGCTTGATTGGGAACAGGGAACAGCTGCACAGCAGGGGAATGAAGACACCTTCGTGTCCCCCTTAGGCCCCTGCTGACCACAGACCTCCTGGGATGGCACTGGAAGGGTCTGGCAGTGCCCTGGGCCGTGCTGCTGCCTTGCTCCCTCCAAAGATAGGGCAGTGGGAGAGCAGGGGTCTGGGGGTGACCAGGGTTGTGGTGGGAAGATGGCTCTGTCCTGCCTTGCCCCTCAGCTCCTGGGACAAGAGTGTCCCAAGTGAGAATCCTGCTGGGCTCCAGCACAGATCCCACCGTGGGAGCCAGAGCTGCCGCTGCCATATCAGCAACAGGCAGGTTCTGCTTTCCCAAATATTCACACAATGACCCTGCAGGAGGTCCCAGATCTCGGTCATGTTGTGGCCACACTGCAGGATGTGTCCCCTGCTCCCACCCAAGGCCACGCTGTCCCCAAGGGCACAACCTCAGCACGTCCCCCACCATGTCCAGTCCCCCCTGGGCAGGGGCTCCTGCACAGACCCCCCCAGCTCCCTCCTTACCCCCACTCCTCCAGCCCAGCCCAGCAGCTCTGCAGGAATCATCATCACTTTATTGCAGCAGTCGCAGGCAGCATTCTGAGCACCTTCAGCAAAGCCTGTTGAGGGTTGTGACCCCCAGTTGTCCCCCACCTGTGCTCCATGCTTTGTGAGTGAGAGACCAGGGACCACCTTCCTTGGTTCCTCACCAGTCCCCCGGCCCAGCCCTCCTGGCTTGCGGGGACGCTCTGGCAGCGGGGTGGGCAGCAGTGGGAGCCCGTGGCACGCAGTGGGGCAGCACTGTGGGTGCTCTGGCCATGCTGGCAGCAGCAAGCCGTGGCATGGGGCAGCTCCCTGCGGTGCCCTCAGCGAGTGTCCCCCTCCCCATCGGCGGAGGCCATGACGCGGTCGATCCAGGCCGCGTAGGGGGCGATGCGGGTGTAGATGGCCGGTTTCTTGTAGTTGCCACAGACGCGGGAGCCGGCCGTGACCACCCCCTCGGCCACGCCGCCACAGACCAGGGGGCCACCGGAGTCTCCCTGCAGGACCAGACCTCATCAGTATGGCCAAGGGTTTGCTAGGACACCCCAGCCCATCTCCCACCCCTCATTCCTGCCTCCAGGCTCCTGTGAGCCGCTCTGCAGCGGCCAGCACAGGGTGCGCTCACCCCGGGGGACGCTGTCCCCTGCTGCTCCGCAGCCCCTCACCTCTCCCTGGCTCTGGGCATTGTGCCCATTGCCCCCTCCCAGCCTTCTAGGGGTGCAGCCGTGGATCGGTGGTGGGTGTGTGGTACCTTGCAGGTGTCCCTCCTGCGGGAGTCGGTGCACATCATGTTCTGGGTGATGGTGCCGTCGTGGCGGGTGCGGTGGTTGCAGACGTCGCGGCTGATCACCGGCCGCTGCAGCTGCTGCAGCTTGTCGGGCCGGGTGCCGCTGTGGTCGATGGTGCCCCAGCCGGCCACCTCGCACACCGTGTCGGCCACCACGTCCCTGTCCTCCCGCTGGAACGGCAGCACCTGCACGTCCGCGTTCAGCTCCGCTTTCTCCTCCAGCTGCCACAAAGCCAGAGGGGACCCAGGTCACAGGGGCAGCTGTGCCCAGAACCCAGCAGGGCACAGTGAGCCCTGACACCGAGATCACCCTGGCCTCAGCCACACTCAGGGTTTTGCCTCCTGATTGGAGCCCCAGGATGCAGCCAGAGACCGGAGCTGGAGCTATGAGGAAGCTGGAGACATTTGGACACAGCTCAAAGGTCTTTGGTGGGGGAAGCAGGGATGGTCCCATGGGACAGGGAGGGATGGACAGGGGAACCAGGCCCAGCCTGACCATGAGGATTTCCTCTGGCCAGTCAGTGACCCTGCAGGGTCCCAAGGGACGGTGGGATTTGCAGGAAAGGGGCTGTGCCTGGTGGGGAGGAGGGTCCCATCAGCCAGCAGCCCACCTGGAGGAGGAGAAGGTCATCCTTGTTGTTGTGGATGTTGCTGCCGGGGTGGGGGAACTGGGCACGCACTTGGTACAGGCGTTTGTGGGGCTCTGGTTGTGTCAGCGAGTGGGCACCCAGCAGCACCTGGAAGAGTTTGCCATCCCTGGAAGAGAGTCACAGCGTGGGACAAACAGCCAGACTGTACCCAGACATGGAAATGGGGTGCTGTGGGGGGTTGGAGAGCCCACCAGGGAGCTCTTGGATGTCCTACAGCCTCTGCTCAGTCCTCTCTGCAGGTGGGAGCTGAGTCCCACGCTCTGACACTGGGGTCGAGGCTCCAGAGTGGGATTTGGCCTGAGTCCAGCAGCCCCCCCAGCCATGCACTGCCCCCCACCCACACTCACGTCTCCTCGGTGCAGTGGGCAGCGCTCAGCACCCACTGCTGGGCAATGAGGAAGCCCCCACAGACGTGCTGCCCATCCAGCTGCAGCGAGGCCATGTAGGGCTTCAGGTGGGGCCTGGCTTCGGAGCCCCTCAGGATCCGTCCTCTGGGCTGCCCTGCAGGAGAGAGGCCGGGTCAGCTGAGTGGCACCGGGGAGTGTCACTCCCGTGGTCCCTTCCCGGGATCCCTGGACCCCTCCTTGTGGGCTGCACCAGCACCTGGCTGCAGGTGGAGGCAGGAACTGGGGAGCTGGGCAGGCACCCCCATGCCATGTCACTGCCCTGGGGTGTGGGGGGGTGCACTCACCGTTCACTGGGGCCCAGAGCAGCAGCAGCAGAGCGAGGACAAGGACGGGAGCAGGACTCGGCCCCATGGCTGCAGAGCCTCTGCCTGGCTGGGGGGTGTGCGGGGGTTTTGGGGTGCTTGGGGGCTGTGGGGCGGATGCTGCTCACCCGGGCTGGGGCTGGGACTCGCTTTTATATCCAGTTTGGGGT
>VXAX01000741.1:105768-128229 GCA_013399835.1 Leptocoma aspasia
TTTTGTTTCAAGCAACAACAGGAAGCAGAAGTACCGTGCAGTCAGTTGGCAAAGAAATTCCGGATCGGGGGAAGAAAAAAAATTCAGGGATGGGGAGAAAAGAAAAAAGTAGCAAAAAACACAGGTCAGTAAATACATAAGGAATATGTAGTGTTCCATCAGTCAGATTTATAGAATTCTACATACAATAACTTGCTTACAGAAACAGTTAATAGGTTTTACCTAGTGGAACACAATGATAAAGAAAAAGCATTTTTACTTCAGATATACAAAGGAGTAAGAGACAGTATCCCCCCAGAGTGACTTCCACAGGCTGCAATAACATTCCCTAAAATTTGACTAAAAATGTGTTCTCTGTTTACAATTAATGACTTCATGGACCAAGTCCCAAGCAGCTTCATTTGCTGCTTTGAGGTCAGGAACTGCAGGAAGCAATCCATGCCATAATACTTGGCTGGAGAAACGAGGAACGTCCACCTTGGCTACCAACCACTGCTTTAAACAAACAGATCATGTGGATGAGCAGCTGTATTGCCACAAATCCCACTCCAAGGTCTGCTGGAAGCACTCAGATAAAGGAGCTGGTACCTTGTTTGTAGAGGACTGCTCCATTCCTGCTCTGTGGCCTGACCTCACCGTGCAGAAACCCAAAGTACTGGGTCACCACAAGCTGAGATGTGTGGACTGCTCCCATTCTTGTGGAAGAAAAAATTGAGCCATTTCAGCTCCCATGATTCCCACTCAGGAAAACCCCATGGCAGAGCAGTCACTCCAGGCAATACTGTCTCTTTACTAACTGGTTGTGGCACAGGTAAGTTTCTACAACACTGATTATACAGGCAGTGGAAAAAGTTTCATGTCTGTTAGTTCACAGCTTCAGTCCAAGTCCCAAAGTCTCTCTAGCCCAAAGACAAGCTGGATGGAGAGTGAAGAGCTCCTCAAAAAAAAAAAAAAAAAACACAGGGCATGAAGTAACTGCTTGCTCCTGCCTAAAGAGAGCTGTCAGAAATCTGAGAGGTGCAGCACAGCCCCTTGTCCTGCCACTACCATCCAGACACCCAACAGCTTCCTGGGAACACACACTTGGAAGCTTCACACTGGTCAGGAATAATGATACCAGCAATTATCAGGACTTATGGTGGAACAAATCAGAGATTAGAGTCCCTGGAATGGCAGAGCAGTTTTCAGGCAGCACAAGCAGCAAATCCCAAAACTGTTCCACAGCCCCTGCTGTTATTTCATGCCCTGGAGAGAACAGCAATGACAGGTAAGAGCAGTCTGAAACATGATCCAATTGGTTCATCTCATTAAGAGTTAAACATTTTGATCATTCATCACATCCAGGCTTCCCCTTTGATCCAAAGAGGTTTTGTGGTGACTCTGCCATCACTGGTAAGTTTTACAGCTTTGCAAAGTGCTATTAACGTGTGTGCACAGTCCCACCAGTTACAGCTCCTCAGCAGAGCCTCATCACTCTGCTGAACACCAGAGGTTCTACACTTTCAATCCAACCAGATCCAGGGGCTGACTGAAGGAAAATCCAAGCCCCCCACATCCAATTCCCTTATGGTGCTGTCTTTCATTAAACAAGGTTTTTGTTCAAATATTACTTGCATTATTTTTAGAGAAATCCAAATATTTCAACTCACTCAGTTAAGTAGAATTGAAAATGTAAACTGTGAGCTGTTAAGGGGTTTAGCTAAGGAAAAACTTCCAGGAATCCTGGAAGGGGGAAATGTGCAAGCACATGGCAGAGGAAATACTGCACAGGTACAAGGTCAAGCTAGCAGGGATCCAGACACTACACAGAAAGAGCAAAGGTCAGCATGAAGCCTCTCTGTAGTTCTGAATTAATGTATTAAAAACTACAACATGCCAAGGAAAAGGAATGGACATGGCTACTCTGTGACCCAAATGACACTATTCCATGGGAATGGTGGGGAGACTCCACACAGAAGAGGGAGGAAGGGACAGGCATTGTAGTCTCTGGGGGACAAGAGCAGGCAGGCAGCATCCTTGGCTTTGAACCAAGGAAGAACAATTTCAATCTGAGATGGACTTTCCCATTTCCCTTCAGCAACTAGAGTACTGCTCTGCCCTGCACCTGGGGCTGTCAGAGCACGGCAGCGGCTGCTCTAGCGGTGCTGCTTCCTTTGGTACAGCAGGATTTCACTTTCAATGAATTTCAGCCCAATCTGTGTTCAGAAAGTGAAAGCAGAGATAATAGGAAGGAGAAAAAAAAAAAGTAAAGTTAGGACTGCACTAACCTCTGGGATCAGATTGCTAACCAGCAGCACGGAGTGCCCTGTCCCAGACAGGCCGGGAATGGCAATCCGTCCTGCTGCAGCCGCCGCAGCTGCTGCTGGAATAGCCAAAGGAGCTAGTGCTCCAGGAACACTTGGAACTGTCAGGCCTGGAAATTAAAGAATATTAACCAGTAAAGAATTAACAGCACGTACTCTAGTGTATTTGCTGCACCAGAAGGGAGAACAGCACACCCTCTGAACCATGCAAGTCATCATTCCCAAAAGTGCCTATGTAATCCTAAGGGCAACAGGAGCCTCCGCTTCTGGTGCTGCAGGAAATGTTCTGGTTTCCAAGAGGGTTTGCTCTGGCAGTGCCTGGAGCTGAGCAGGTGCCTCAGCACTCTCGAGCGTGTTTCACAAGCAGCGGATGAGCACAAAGCCTCAGCTCTGCTGTGCAGGGCAGGTGTCACACACGGGGCGTGGGGAGGGTCTGTCCAACCAGGGCATGCACAATGTGCTCTCAGCATGCATGCAACCACCAGGTACCCTGTGCCACCATCACCCAGATGTCCTGAGTGGGAACCACTGCAGCTGGATTTACAGGCATTCCTAGACAGCTCCCAGTACCAGCTGGCACCTCCTGTACCGGCCCTTCAAGGGCAAGAGCTTTAGAGCTCATGAAACAACTGCTAGTGGTCAATTCCATGGATTATTGCCCAAAGCAGCCCTAGTTGTTTCCTCAGCAGGGCTGGATGTTACCAAAACAGCAATGCCTCAACAGCCCACTCTGCTTGTTTGTCATAAGTAAGGAAATTCCCTCATGTTCCCAGAGAGTCAACATGGCTTGGAATGCTGAAAACCCCAGCAAGGCTTGTTTAGGCTGGCACTCCTGCAAGCATGTTCAGCACCTCCAGTTTTCAGACTCCTGGCTACTTCTGGAAGCAGCAATGATCTGCTACCTACAGCATGAGCTGTGAACTTCAAAGTGCAACTCTCCCAGCACATGGAATCAGTGTCATGATTAAATACCAGCTTTCTCAAAATATTTAGGAAAAGAATTGACAGATTCCTTGCTTCTGACCACATTTACAGTTGTCAAATACAGGTCCCAACCTCTGTAATGACATGAGGAAATTCAAAGCACAAGAACTTGTATCTCCTCACCAGCTCCCCATATAATTTCAAAGTTTGCCTTTACTGTCTCTCCCATCCTGCTTTATGTACTTTCTTCCCATCACCAGGACATTGGCCAGAGATGCTGCAGCTGCACACAGCATTCCTAGCTGAGGTGATGTACTGGATCACCAGTCCCTTCTATGTCTAAATGCCAGCATTTAGAATTTACATGGCTAACCCAAACAAAAACATCATTACTTTGATTTAAATCATGAAGATGCTTCAACAACAGAAAACCTACACAAAATTTCAATTTACGTAATACAGTACCTGTAGCCTGAGGAATGGCAAAAGTAGGAGGAAAGCCAGCTCCAGCATATGGAGGAGAGATTATTCCTGGGGCACCTGGGAAAGACATACACATTATAAAACCATGGCCAACAGCAGGAAACTCTAAACTTCACAAAACTACGTAATATTCTGAGTTGGAAGAGACCGACGAGGATTATCGAGTCCAGCTCCTGGCCCTACACAGGACAGACCCAACAATCCCACCGTGTGCCATTGGAGTGTTGTCCAAATGCTTCTCCATTCCTGTCAGGCTTGGTGTTGTGACCACTGCCCTGGGAAGCCTGTTCAGTGCCCAGCCACCCTCTGGGTGAAGAACTTTTTCCTAATATCTAACCTAAACCTCCCTAAACTTCGCCAAAATGTCTTGATTTGTCCTTTAACAGAAGCATTTCGTTGAAAGCTAAACCCTAAACACAACCAGCAATTCAAAAATGCCTCTCATGTAATAATGGACTTCCAGAGATCACCAAAACAATTCCTGGGCAAACACCAGGTGGCACCAGAGGCACCGACCACGGGGACTGACACGGGATTTGGCACTAATCTGATCCTCAGTGATCCCCAGATGTTCTGCCTTAGTTACACTCTATTCCAAAACTTTGACCAAATACACCAGGATGACATCCCCTCCCCTTCTCCTGACATACTGTCCCAACTGACTGTGCTTGAGATTGCCCAAAAAATCACAGAAGGTATAAGCAAAAGTCATATTTAATACTAAACTACAAAGCACTACAATTGGCAAGATTCCTTGGCAAGATTCACTCTACTTAAAAAGGACAACTAAGGCACAACAAGGGAAAGCAAGCAACAGCAAAACCAAACAAAATCCAGGCAATCAGAAATGAATTGAAGTCTACCTAGGTATGCATGCATGTAAAAACAGTGTAAACAAGGATGAAAAGGCATGCGGCCTAAAGCTTAACAACACAAACTTAACAGTACTTTAACTTAGCTTATACCTAAATTTAGAGCTTAACCATAACAATCTAAAAGAGAAATAACACTTAACAGCATTTAGCCTAAATTACAACTATAACTTGACCTAACTTTCAGATTTGCTATTGCATATATGCAAAGGGTGTGCACGCAGACAGAAACAGTCAGTGCAAGATAAGGCACCTTTGGAAAAATGTCCCTCAGAAAGAGCTGAGCCCAGGTGGTGTTTGCAAGGACAAGGCCTAACAAGCAGTTCTCAAGAGCACAGTGCAGAATGAAAAGAAGCGGGGAGGGGGTGCAGGTGGGGATGTTCACAATGACACACACACCAGTTGGCTTTGTCCTGTTCCCACTTCCTGAATGCTCACCGAAAGCAGCTGCCATGGTCTGGTCCAGAGTAGGCTGGCTGTCCCCAGAGGGCAGGTCTGGGCGGGTGTAGTCTCTGCTCTTGTCGTTATTGTACTTTACATTGAGACTTGTGAGCTTGGAGAAGTCGATGCGCAGCGTGCAGCAGGCGTTGTAGATGTTCTGTCCATCCAGAGACTGCAGAGGAAACAAAACCAGTCCTCACCCAAACGCGTTCAGACCAAGCTCACAGCAATTCTCTCTGGAGAGAGAAGGTGTTAGGCCATCCCATGGCTCCACCTGAGAACAGGTATCTCATGTGGAGACAGCTCTGCTTCATTCAGCCCCTCTGGCAGCCTCCCAGTCGCATATGGGAGCAATTCCCTCCCACTCATGCTCTGTCCTTGGGGCAATGCTGGTGTCAGCCCACCAATGCCCACCCTGAGCTTGGATTAAACAAGGCAAACCCAAGTGAGAGTAATCCAGGTATGCAGCACTCACCAGTTTGGCATGCTGAGCACTCATGGGGTCAGCATATTGCAACAGGGCCTGAAACTGGTGGTTCTTCGTGAATGTGATGATTTTCAAGACTGTACCAAATTTGGAAAAGATCTGCAAGATAATATTTGTGTATCTTGTTATCACATTTCCAGTAAGATAATCGCATATTGATCTCTTATTACAAGCAGAAACAAAAGTCTTTTCAGCCTGTCAGCTTTCAACTACAGCACTGAAGGTTTTTGCTTGACTGGCATCATGGCATCAGCCCAGAAACACCAGATCTGGTGACTGAACTGCTCCCCTAAGTACAGTTTGTTTATTCTGGGTTATTAAACAGGAATGCTCACAAACACCTTCATGAACTCAACCTCTTCCAGGAATTTAAGGAATTTTTAAATGCAGTCACGCTTGTATTTTAAACATGAAGATAACATTAAGCAATCACAGCAGACAGAGGGAACTTTCCAAAACAGCCACTGCCTAAATAGCTCCTGGACACTGTATTTGTTTCCCTGGCCCCAGCACAAGGATGAGGAGCAGATACTTTTGCTAAAACCTAAAGATAACCTCAAGAACTGTAACTGATCCAATAAAGTGGACCAGGACTCAAATCTCTGGAAATTAAAATCATGCAAGAGTGGAAGACCAAAACTAGCAGCATCTCCTGCAGGTGTATGGTCTCCAGAGAAGTCTGACAGCTCTGTTCAGAACTTGCACTGTGTATAAACACAAACCATAGACTTTGCAACTGCAGCAACACACCAGCTGCTGCTGCCCCTTCCTCCAGGACAATCTTCAAGCAGTTGTGGCGACGTGTTTTACCTGGTGCAGAACATCTAGAGTGACAGGGTAGAAGAGATTCTCCACAATGATCCTCAGGACAGGGCTCTGGCCAGCCATCGCCATCCCTGCATCGACGGCCGCAGCCGTGGCGGCCAGCGCCACGGCCCCAGCCTGCACCTGGGTCACGGCTTGCAGAGCTGCTTGGGCACGCTGCAGGAACAAAAAAAGCTGTTAGACCCACACTTCTGCTTCCAAAAAACACACAGCCAGCTCTCCTTGAGCTCCCCCTCTGCAAACAGCCCGCTGGACTCAGCAGTGAGCAGAACAGCCACGTGCCGCTCCAAGGGCTGGGGCACATTTGAGACAGAGCCAATAAAGACCACCCCAACCAGTAAGGGCAAGGCAAAAATACCAACTAAATCAACCATGCAGTACACCTATGCTATGGAAAACCTTGCTCAGCATAAACTGATGCAGCAAAATTATTCCATTGTTTCAAAAAAGGGAAAAACAGGGCTCTTCTGAATCCATCTCCAGAATCCCAGACAAAGTGACGAGACTGAAAGATTGATGCACATTTGACACAGGGATCCAGAAGTGAGAAGTGCCTGGGTGTTCTGCAGAGCCCCCTAACACACAGAACACTCGTGGCTCCAGCTGTGAGAGGCACACAACAGCAGCATTCCATCTGCACAGCATTCGGTGCTCTGATCCTGACTGGAGTCTGCTCAAAAAGTGAGAGCAGACAAAGGGGATGTACTGATAGCCACCCCTGACAAAGAGCCACAGCACTTGAACTTCTTTCCAGTGTTCCTGTCCTAAAAGGTTGCCAAAAGGGGCTGAGCTGAAACTAGGAACTTTTTCCCCTCTGCAGAGCCTGTGGTGCAGAGACCCTTGAGGGCTCAGAGCCTTGAGACCTGCTGGGTTCAGGTGCTGCCACCTCAAAGCAGCACCTATCAGCACCAGGCTGTGCTCTACCACAGGTGAGTTCTGCCTCATCAGGGCTGCACTTGATAGAAATCTTCTAAGCATTAGAAACAAACACCCTAAAGCACCAGATGTTACTCAAGTCCATGGATCTCAAGCCAGCAGCAGAGATCTGGCTGTGTCCCCCCCTCCCTGGGATGAATGACAACAGAGAGAACAAACTGACTGCTTGGTTTGGAGAGTTGTCTGTCTTCAGCTCCTTGTGGTTGGAGAACTGGATGTAGATGGGCTGGCTCCGGAGCACCGGAGTGACTGTGGTGTAGTAGTTCACCATGGTGTTGGCTGTCTCCTCCGTGTTCATCTCTATGAAAGCCTGGGAAGTGAAACCCAACACAGACACGTCACACCAGGACAGCACCAGGTCACCCCGAACCTCTGGTGGAGCCGTAACGGCACTGGGTTTCACAACTGCATTTACACACGTGTTTTTGCACACAGAACTGGTTAAAATCCAACTGTAAGTAGAACAAATCAGGATCTTCCCTCTCCAGACTGATTTAATGCAATGCTTCAGTCTCACCCTAAGATCTCCATGCTATGTCTGCTTAGATGTAAGTGTCTGCAAGGACACAACAATCCAGACTCTTCACTTCTCTCCAGGGCAGGAAGCTGCCCCACTGCTCCACACCCGTAGGGGCTTCTCTCCTTCAGAAGAGAAATGTAAGGGATTGTAGCAAGTCATTGCACTAAGCACTCGCATATAATCACACCGTGCAATATATCAGAGGCACCTTTTCATAATTAAGATTAAAGACATTATTTTAAGCAATGATTAAAGTTGGCTTGCTTTTTTACTCCTTAATTTGCAAGACAATTTTAATTACCAAATTAGTGCACACCTCCTGCATTACCCAAGAGTATTTCAACCATACCCAGCTCATTTACTAGATCTGTAAAGGTGTCCTCAATATGCCACGTTACATGGTGGTAACTCAGCTGTCAAGCAAGCCTGAGTGAAAAAGGCCAACTCATGGCACTGCTGTTCAAATAATCCCTGGCCTGCAATTTCCAAACCAGGCCTAACGCTAATTATAAGTGACAACCTGTAATTATGGACTGAGCTCCTTCTGCAGCCTGAAAGTCATATTTTCTACAGCTCATGGGATAATCACAGAAAAGTAAAATAGGAGTATGGAGAAGTTATTGACTCGTAACACACGGCAGCTGTTTTAAACAACTTGCAGCTGGTTTCCTGATGACCAACTTATCGAGCCTTTCACACAATCCATGCTTTCAGTTATGGAGACAATACCTGGTTTTTTCCTTTCAACATCAGAAGATTGGTGACCTTGCCAAAGGGTAAGCCCAAAGAAATGACCTCTGCCTCCGTGACGTCACTGGGCAGCTTGCGGACGTGGATTACTCGGGATGGGATCCCGGCACTTCTGTTATCACCTTTGAACTTTTTGCTGTCGTTTCCATTAGCTGTGAGAAGCAAGAGTTACTGCTGATGAGAAGGGTCTAGAAGAAGAAGCACGTATTTCCCACTGCTGACCCACAGACTCTGCTCCCCAGACAGTTACTGGGCTATTACAGAGAAATTCCATAGTCTAAGTCAACTTGAGTCTGAAGACACATGGTTTTACACTTTTTTTCCCCCAAACTACACCATGGGAGTGACACAGCCAAATGCCACTGCAATGGAATCAACTCTCCAGTGGCCATTTCCTAGTTTGTGTAAAGCACACACCTACCCAACCATATTTTTACTGCAGGTCTGAGCCACTAACCCCAGATTGGTGCTTTATTCCTTTCCACCTCGCCTTGTGTTGCTGGCAGACATTTATTATTATTATTATTCAGCACCATCCCACAAAAGGCCTAATAAGTACTGAAAATGAAGAGATTTTAAAATTATGACTGAGAAGGAAAATCCAGGCCTCCTTGCAGTACTTATAAATTGCTGTGCTTGTTTCCATGCAATATTACCTGCAGAAGGAGAGTTGCTGCTCATGATAAAGGGTCCGTTAGTAGTAACACAAGGAGAGAAAAGCTCCTCAGCTGCCCGCTGGAAGAGAACAGACGACAGGTAAATGGACAGCATTTTACTCAATTCTATCCAGGCACTCCTAAAGCAGAACAACTGAGAAAGCTGGAGAGGAGTTGAACACAAGTGTAAGTGAAAACATACTGACAGTGGGCAGTGAAGCTCACCTCCATGAATTAAATATCAGTCAGATCCAGTTTGGTAATGGAGCAGCACTATCCGGTATCTCTTTTCAGCTCAGCATTAGGGATCTCAGGGCTGGAGTGCTGCTGAGTTGTGTGAAGCCACTACACACAGAGCTGTGCACCAACAGGCACCTTCTGTCATACGTGGCAAAACAGGTTTCTGACTACTCCCATCCCACAGAATTTTCACTCTGAAGCTGCCAAAACTATTTGGAATGACTTGGCAGTTACGAATCAAAGCTGTGCATTTTGTGCCCCAATCCTGGAAGTGTTCATGCCCAGGTTGGACAGGGCTTGGAGCACCCTGATCTGGTAGAAGGTATTTTCTGATACAACATTCCCTGTAAAGTCACCTAAATCACTCCAACTGACCAGGACTGGTCTAACCCAAGTAGTAGGTACAAAAAACACCACTAAGACAAAAGCAAACATGCCTATGAATGACTTCTTAGCACAATCTATACTTGCATACACATCTTACAATCATCGTGGCTTAATTTCAAGTAAATTACACGGAAGACTTCAAATGCCATTGTAAACTGTGAGCAAACATGATACCACAGATCTAACACACAAGAGCACTTTCTCATCCATTCTTACACTACTCTTCCACAGAGGCACCATACTAAAAGGCTTTCATCAATAGGAAAAAGCTCAGAGCTCATCCCTGCCTTGGCAGCTCCCACGCACCTCAATGGAAACGTACCCCACTCCACACCATGGCACCAGAAGCCCTTATCTTCCACACACCCTGTATCTGGTGGCACCTGCAGAAACAGGAGCCGTGCAACAACAAAAGCTCTGTGCACTCCCCCAGCAGACAGGCTGGGAAAGTAGGTCACAGAGAGCCCCAGAACACCCAGCTACAGACACACGGTTTGGGTTTTTTTCTTTCCCCCTCAAATCTTGAATTTCTCGTTTGACTACTCACTGCCAGCTCTTCAAAGAGGCTTCAAGGACTTTGATGTCCCGAAGATGAGAATTAGGCCAGGTTCCAAGCCACGGTTCATGAGCTGCTGCTGGTCACCTGCAAGCACTGACCAGCTCCCACCAAGGCTCTGGCCTGGGCCTCCTCCTCCTCCTCACATGGCCCAGTCATTAGGAATGGGCCTTTTAACAGCTGTTCTAATTAGCACTTCGAATCCTGAGTGCAGCAAGAGGCAAGCTGGGCTGGGAGGCTATTAAACTGTGATCCCATCCTTTGATGACTCAAATTAAGGCTTAATTCCAAGGATTGAAAAAATCCTCCTTTTGCTGTTAGAACACTCTTGTGCCTGCACTGCTGCTGCCACTCCAGGTATGGCTTTCTGTGCCACAGCCTGGGATACACCTGGCAGCTACTGACAAGAACCACTAAGCACAGCCCTACCCACATAATCAGGTGTTTCTGGCTTCATGAAAGCCTTTGCATCAGGCCTTAACGGGACTTGAATGTTTTAAAACATCTTCTTAAGTATTAACTTGTAAAATTCTGCACATCCAGAATTCCAGCTCTTCCAGTACAAATTGGTGTGTCTGTGCAAACATAGTGGGCAGCTCCTGCAATCCATCATGGAAACGCTGGGAGAATGAGCCACGTATTTGGCTCTCACGGAGGCAACACTAGGAAACTATAAAGTGGAAAAACAAGCATTTATACAATTATGGAAAGAATTTAGCTTTCCTAATGGCTTGTTTAAAACAAACATTTTCTTGCATAGTTGAGAACTTCCTGGCAGGCAGGGATGACAAGGATGTCACTGCAGCCAGGCTCCGCGTGTCCATGTCTCTTTAAGGAGAGCAATTTCCAGTCCACTCCCCTCTTATCTTGGAGACAGCCTGTGCTGCCCACTGCGACCAGAGCCGGGAGGCAGAGGGAGGATGATTGTTCAACATCAAAAGCAGCAGCAGTCAATTTGTAAGCTTCCCAGCTGGAAGTACATGCAAACGAGGAGGGAAGACTGCCATGGCTGGAAAAGGGCAGTTATTCCAAAGTCTTTTCTCTACAAAAGGAAGTTTACAGACAGTACATGTAGTACTGTGCAGTCACACTGAAGTTATTCCCCACATCTCCTAGTGCAGGAGTGGCTGCTGAAGTTTGAGAGGAGCAGACCCAGTGCCCCAAGGAGCCTCAGTGGTCACCCTGTGCTGCCATGCCCATGCTGCACAGGCCAGTCCCCAGCACAAGGAGGCTGCATGAACCGTGACTTTTCACCGGCGGGTGTTCCTCCTCCATTCCTGTTGGAGCTGATATCGGACAACCACAGGAAATTGTTCCTTTTTTGGAACGACCAAACTCAAGTTTCAGCAAACTGAAACCCAGTTCTCTATGACCGTGCCCACAGTAATGAGCACTCAGCAGCCTCCATCAGCTCTCTGCCCTTATACTGCAGGAATCACCAGTCCCTTTCCAAACTCTTTTCTGTCTTTTCTTTCAGTACATGTTAGAAACACTATAGAGTTTCTTTAAAACCATGGTATAAATTCAAATGTTTCATACCAAGTACCCAATTCAGAAGAGGCAGAGGAACCAAAGCGAGCCTGGTTGGTTGAACAGGTTTTAGAAGAGTTTCTCACCAACAATGCACCCACTGGATATTTTGAATTATACTAGGAAAGACAGGAGAGAAGTTACTGATTCTCAAGTGTTATATAATTTAATTTAGGTTTGAAACAGAACAAAGCCAGCCAAGGGCTGTGGGGGTGCTCAGTGCTCACCCATATCTACCCACAGCACTGCTTCTCTCCCTGTTGCACTCTGAGGCTTTCGGGGAGGCCCAGCTGCACTTCAAGACACAGTTCTCCAACCCCCAGCTCCCATCCCTGCCCACAGAGGCATTAATTACACTGACATTTCTGCTCAGCCATTCTTTCACAGCTGGTATTTTTATGACGAGATTAACAGAAGCCACAGTGCGCTCGCAGCACATCAAATTCCTCGTTTGAACTAACAAATCTCCTCTTCCCGTTGCCTGAAAACAACCACGACTTCTGGAGTTACACAGCCAGATCCTACCTAGAGCAGGGTAGAGCTGTTTCCACCACCCAAATCCCCAGTCAGCAGCACATTGGCACCAGAGAAACCCCTCTGGGAGGGGTTTCCATGCCAGCAGCCTCCTCTGGCCTGATGCTCCTGGCTACAGAAGGCCCCTTGCCCAAGCTGCACTAATTTAATCACACACCGTGCTCCAGGCAGCCCTGCTGCCAACAATTCCCTCATTCTCTTTTCAGACTCAGGGAGGGGCAGGCTGCTGCAAGGTACAGCTTAACATTTCATATCCCCCCCAGCTGTATTTTTGACCACGCCCTAAACTCTAAGCCTTGCCTTCCTTTAAAGTTTCAAAAAGTAAAGCCTAAGAATTTTTAGTCTGTCCAGACTTTCACAGCTTAAAAAGCAACAGCTCATTCACATACACTACATACTGCCTCACTGCCAGCAGGATTTTACCTGGCTTATAATACTTTGGAATGAGGCCAGAGATTGTCTCAGCTTCTATCAGCACACCTAGAAGTGCTGCAGAAATTCCCAGTTGCCCTACATAATCCTTTATCTACTTAAGATCCAGCACTTACTTTAAGTGGATTACAGTAAGTCAACTGCATCCTGCCTGTGCAAAAGGCTAGAAACAAACAAACTAAACTACCATAAAAATATTCATTTCAAGGCAAACACATGATATTCATCAACTTTCAGGCAGAAAGCAAAAACTAAAGCAAAGGCAAAAAGAGCAGGTGGGAAGAAATGAGATGATGACCAAAAAGGCCACAAGCCACAGGCTGGTCAAGCTCAAGACCTACAAAAAGCTGTTTCTCTCCACGGCTCACTGAGGAAACCCTATGGAACAGGAGACTGCCTCCAGATGTGAAGCCCCTTACACTGCTCTGACAGACTTGGGATAGCAGTACTTTGAGAGGGAAAAGGTGGATTTTGGAGGCAAGCAGGCCATCAGCTAACATGCACTTAGAGAAAGAAAAGCAGAGAACAGCAGCACCCAGAAACCCCCTCTGAAAAGAAATCAAAGGAAATCTGTCCTGTAAGAAGCCAGAGCACATGGGCATCATTGTTCTTCACTTTCCCTACATTTGGAAAAATATTGTAGAGCCAATAAAAGACCACTGTAATATTCTCAAAAAAATTAATCAGACCACTGAACTCACAAAAACCCTCTGCTCTGATCAAAAAGAAGCAAGAAAATGCCTCTGAGCACAGGAGGAGCAAGTGGCTCATCAGGGGCTGTCCAGGTCAGTCCCAGAGGGACGCAGGAATGCTCTGATCCTTCAGTTCACAGCTCAAATCTCTGTGAAAAAACTATTAAGAGAAATCCAGTCTGATGACATCATCATCACACTCATGTTACATTCCAACATTTTTTGCTGAGAGATTCAAGATTCAAGAATGGAACTAAATTTAAACTCCTAGGAAGGATGCCAGTTTTCCTTGCCTTCCACCAACGACTCATGTCCAGCACAGCTCACTTGTTTCCCCTCTAGTCCCCTCTCCTGCCTGCAGCACTCTTTAGTCACTTAGTGTGAAAAACATTCCAATTTGGGTCATAAACAAACCATGAGTCAACTTTTTTTGTGAAACACTTCTGAAGAGCACACACACCTGCATCCCAAACAGTCTCCAGGAAGCTGGGAAGTTAAGGCCAACACAAAGCAATACAGAATTCCACAGTGTGACACTGCTCCCATTTCGGTGTCACTCACACACTGGACACACAATTTATCATTTGATCAGAACCAAAGCAGTTGGGATCAATTTAGTTCACCAAATTGCTCATGGCTGATGTACCAATTCAAACACAAGATATACCATTAATCAAATTAAGTCCAACCCAGCAGTCAGCATATTCCATGGACACAGTGGATCTGTGGCAGAGGCATCAGTCTATCTGGCAGGCACAGGGGACACTTATTTTCAACCCACGCTCTGCTCAGCCAACACCAGTCACCTGCCACTTCAGGCTTCTAAAACTGTTACAGCCTCTCTCTTGCCTGGACAAGACTGAGGCTGATATCCCTACAAAGCAGCCTATGGCAAGCTCCCCACTGAGATCCCCAAGGGCACACTGGGCACACACACTCTCCCAAGCCCCTTTGAAGCTGAGTGAGATGGTCAGAGCATGGCAGTTTCCTTCCACAGCACTGCTGCAAGTGCCAGCACCGTTTCTAGAGGCTGCAGACAGGCCCTGGAGTCCCCAAAAGCCACCAGACCCTCTAGTGCTGCACCTGCTCACCCCATGTGCTTTGGCAATGAGCTCTGTTAGAGCTCGAGCACACACCAGCCTCACAGCAAAGCCGGATCCTCAACCCACTCATCCATCAGCCCCTCCTAACTTTCCTTCTCAGTCTTTGCTACTATGGAGACACCCTGTGAAACAAACCTGCCCTTTGAGCAAATAAAAGGTGTGGCCAGTTTAAATAGCCCAAAATTCCTAAACTCCAAGTGCTGCAGCAATGCAGTCATGCTGGCTCGGTAGGGCAGCACACGCCCAGGCTTTATGATCCACCGCTCCCAAGCTGAAACTTAACTACTCAACCTTGAGTTTTCAACTCATTGCCATGGAGCAGAGAGGCCTTGGCAAAGCTCAACAGAAATCCTAGCAGGGAGAAATAGTGCTGGATGAGTCACACCTGGAACACACACACAACTCATGGAAGGACATTTCTGCCCCATCTGTCAGGGGGCCAGTGGAACACACGGGTTCAGCAGGAACTCTGCAGGCAGCACAACTGCACCTGAACTGCGGCTGTGCAGAGGCAGCACCACAAATGGGATGGCTCAAACACCAGCCCAGCTGGGCACAGCATTCAATGTGCTCTCACAGGGTGCTTCAAAGAGTTGTACCAGAGCCACAGGGAATGTGCCAATGAACAATACTTCCTCTTCTTGCTGGTGTGAGAGAACAACAAATGCAGCACCAGCACACCTGTGTTTTCCAGTCTGACAGTACCTGAAGCAGATGTCAGAGACATCTCTACAACTGCAAAATGTGCAGCTGAGTGAGTTCACGTGTTTTAAATATTCTCCTTGGGGTTTTAAATCATCACAGATTGAAGTCAAAGCAGGCCTGAGGTTTAAATCTAGTATTTTTAAAAACCTTTTATTAACAGATATATGACCTGAACACCCAGGTGCATAAAGCAGCATGCAGCACTCTCAGGTGAGATGGAGCTGTTTGGCACACCCAGGTGACCTGATGCCACCCAGCAGCCACTGCCACCCCCGTCCCCTGCCACTGACATGTGGTTCCCATGTGTGCTCACGCCTGATGGGGAGGCCACAAGAGCCAGCTTGTTGCAGCTTCTAACTAAAGCCATAGGAGGGGACTGGAATTTCCTCACAACATTCTTGGCCCACTGCCTGAAGCCATAATTACTGTTCCCATGGCAAAGATCCTGGCTTCACCACAAATCACTTCTATGCAGTCAGCCTGTATCACACTCCAGCAAAGCCTGTTTTAAAAATTAACTTCTCAAACACCACACAACTGCACTTTTGGTTTCTGGAAGGGAAATCTTTCAAGCAGAGCTTGACTTAGCCAAGAAACTATGGGATTATTCAGCACCTAAACTATTCTGAGACTTTTCCAATCACCAAAATGCAATTTTACTTAAAAAACAGCAATGTGTTACAGTTTATCTTCTCTCTAGCCCTACTCAGAGTGTGAAGGAACAGTGATATGCAGGGAAATTAAGCAAAGGGCAAGGAGACACAACAGAGTGAGACCTTGATCAGACTACTTGCAAGAGGCAACTGTAGGGTCAAAGAGCACCTCAGAGCTCAAACACCTTGCCTCCATCTTAGAGCCATACTTTCTTCCTCTTCAGACAGCAGTGAAATTATGGGAAGAAGTCAGTCTTAGATCATGTGTTGCCGATCTGCAGGATATTCCAGAAGGCTGTGCATCAGGAACCCCCACACCAGAATGGCAATGAGCTTCTTAAACAAATTCACACACTTTAAACTGAGGAGCGTGGAATGGCTACTACAATTACACCTGATTAAAAACAAGACCATCGGGCAGTACAGTACTCAGAAGAGTAAGCCACTAGAACACCTGGGGGCTTCTTAAGTTAACGAAACTAAATTTAATTAAGACCTTGGAAAAATTAAGAAGTGGGTGTAAATACTCTTGATATGTAAATTAAGGATGTGAGAAAATAAAAAAATGCCAGCAGCCTGCTTTTTAAAGCAGTAATGTTGAAGAAACTGAAGAAAACTGACTTTCATCAAGTCTAAGTTCCAAGTTAAGCTCAGCACTCACAGCAAGAAGACACCAAGAGGCCACTGGGAGTTTGCTGTGACACGTTGCTCAGCAGTGGTTTGAGTCACAAGCACTTTTCCTACTTGTCTGAGCCAGCTTTGGGACATTCCAGTCACAGTATGAGACCATGGACAAGGTTACTGGGGGCTCAGTAGCATGTCACTGAGCATGGCAAGAGCTGACAGATTTTGGGGACTGTCATCTTCCAACACCCAAACAAATTCCTACCTTCTGTGTACATACACATCAGGAATGAGTAAATTTACACCTCAGATTAAAAATGGTTTTCCAGCTCAACTCTCCATGTGTGATTTGGTAGTTCAGCCAGGAAGCTCTCATGAGCACAGGTAACAGAATGGACACCTCAGCCTGTGCTGGATCCCAGAGCAGGGGAAGCTGTCTGATGTGGCTGACCCAGGCAGAGGATGGGAGCACAGGAGAAGCTTCACTTGGCTCTCAGACATTCAGAGACTTCAATTTACTACAGAAACCCACTACACAGTTACACCCAAGCACTAACAAAGGGAATCCTATTACAAGAGCTACACCTGCATATTCAATGACTTAAACACAATCAGATAACGTGGCTACAGCAAAAATCAGTTGAAAGCTTACCTTTACCAAGATGATTCAGCTTTCCTGCTTGCTTCTGCCACTCTTCAAATCTAGATTCAACTTTCTTTAAACCTGCCTCATCTAACTTGACAAGAAACCTCATGTTCCATGCACAATTTAGTCTCACCCCTCCCTACCTGCTGTCTGACCAGCACAGCCATGGGTACAATGCTGTCCCCATGCCAGAGATGAAGGCACTCAGGGGGGATTGCTCCCAGACCTCATCTGACTGGAACCAGGGTCTGGAGTCCCCCCAGATGGGTGCAATGAGGCAGGCAATCCCACACCCCAAAACTCCAAGCTTCACTGAGATCTACAGCTACAGTTTCAGAAGCTTCCTGGTTAAGTTTAGTTATGTCAAACCACTTTTAAAAGTTACAAATTACACATTGTTAAAAACCAGGGGACCTTAACCGACATTAACCAGTTTCCCAGCAGAGGTTGTATCAAACTGCTCTAGGTATGCCCTGGTCCACCTTCTATAATGGCTACAAACTATTAACCAACCTTATTGTCCAGGCTCAAATCTCTCCTCCTGGAATCCGATGGCAAACTGAGCTCCTTGCATCAGGCAGCATTTCTACCCGAACCACACACTATCATTAATTCAAATTTGAGATTCCTGCAGGAGGAAAAGTAGGAGCAACCTTTCCCCCACAGCTGTTAGAGCCCCTTCAGACCCCTAAAGCACAGCCAGGCTGTCTGTGCTTATCACAGCTCATTCTGGACTTCCAACACAAAGCTCTGCTGGCCAACAGCACTTTCTGTGTGATGCTCCTACCCCATTCTGTAGGGCTGCTGGTGGTCTCAGTGCACCAGCTCTGCTCCACATCAGTCCCATCCCATGGCATCACTTTCATGGCCCCTCTGAGTGGCCACTCGTGGCTGTCAGTCTCTGCCAGCTCTCGGTCACTGCCTCTCCATGTGCCACTCAGCCACATCGCCCATGGCCAATGCACACACAGGGCTGAGTTCACTGCAGTCCTGACCCCAGAGTTACAACATTGACCAAATCAAACCCTAAGCCTTCAGCCCACTCTGTCCTTGCACATTCCAGCTCGGCGTTTTACGGCACCAGCGCTGATCCCGTGAACGTGACGCCTGTTGCCACCCGCGGCTGATAAGGAGCCTCCTGTCAGCACTTTGAGTTTAGGGCTAAGGCTGCCCTTTCCAAACCTGAGACTAAAAGGGCAAAGGACATATTTACTGTACCCACAGGAGATAAAAATCAGCTGCTAAACCCTCCCTTTTGTGGCAGAAGGATTTTTGACATATAACTGAGCAGGAATTCACACAAACAAAGGAAATCGAGTTCTCTGAAGGAAAAGGACCAGTTTCTTCATGGAGAAGCATTGTCTAGCACACAAGTAACAAGCATGGCTTGACATTTTAGCAGGGGAAAGAGCTGTTTCTAAATGCAATAAAGTTGATCATCAATGCCTAAATGACAAGAGCTAAATGCTGAGCCATATTGTAAGTTTTAAATGAACATGAAACTGAATTACCTTCTGGTTCAAACCGATTTACATGGTACCAGAAATAACCCTTTACAGCTGAAGATCTACATTTGGTGAGGCTAAAACTAGGTCAGATGCTGAGCAGTGTAAAAAGAGAGAAAAAGTGAGAAGTGCCTACCTTTGTACCAACTGTTATATCTTGGACAATGCTGTAGAAAAAAGAAAGAAAAGGATTAAAAAAGTTAGATAGGTTTGCCACAAAAATCCAGCATAGTTTACAGTAGTAAGAAAAAAGCAAGTCAAAGTGCACAGTTGTCTTTGCAGGTGAGCCAAGGACAGTTTATACAAAGAAAAATTATTAGATGGTGATGGTGGAGACCCAAGACCCAGCAGTGCCAGAAAACTGCAGCTCTCCCACTCCCTACAGCAGCCCCTGCTCCTCCTGCAAGGGCGCGGGGTGGGGGTGAACCCCCCCGAGCCCATCGATGTGACCTCAACTCTGACCACACCGAGAGGAACAGCATCACGAGTCAGCTCCGTCACCAACATCCTCTTCTGAGGTTCCTGTCCCTGACACTCACTGAGCCCCTGCCAGGCTCTACCACAGCTGAAGAGACCAACACAGGAGCTCTGGTGGTCCCAGGGACAGAGCCCAGCTGTGTCCCAGCACAGAAGGAGCCAGGGCTCACAGCAGCCCTCATGCCACGCCAGCACTGGCCAGACCAACAGAGTGCCCAGAGGTTGAGGCAATGCCAGCCTGGGGTACACCCTACACAGGATTCCTCTATCAATTCTACAAAATAAACCATTATTAAACCCTACCTTAGACACTTAAACCTCCTAAAATGAAGATTTTCTGATTAACTAAGATGAAAAATAGCACCAGTTGTAGTTTAAGTGACCCACACCAGATCCCATCAGCACTGAACTGTCTATACCACAACACACACCTCCTTACAGCAGTGTCCACCAATGCAGTGAGAATGGCCTGCCTACAGCCTGCCATGTTGGACCCGAGTGATCTTCCAGAACCTTAGAGCACCTCCATGTTACTGTTTCATGGGAGTGCTCCAGACAGCCTAAGAGTTTAGTTATACCCTTGCATTGGTGATTGTATTTTTTTGTAATACATTCCAACCCCCTGTAAAGCAGCAACACAAAATGGAGAGCAGAAAGGAGCCCTTTGGACTGCCATGGACACAGCCCTGCCTGGTTCAACTCCTCTCAAAGAGCTGCCTGTAATTCCAGAGCACAGGATGCAGTGGCCAGCTGACTGACCTGCAGCAGCTCCACAGAGCAGGGAGACACACAGCAGGGTAGGGCAGTCCTTCCTGAACCAGCAACAAGAAACCTGAAGTACTCAAGAACAATTCTACATGGTGATTTAACGCGAGAAAACTTGTATTTACTAGCTCTTGCTTGCCTCCCCTCCTGCAGCAATTCGTAACTTGCACCAAAGTCCTGTCCGATCTCGTTAGGCCGCTGGAGTGTCCCCAGCTTTACAAACCGCAGCCCCAGCAGGAGCCAGCTCAGCTCCTCACACTTCCTCTTCCCCCCAACCTGCCGTGTCATCATAACCCAGCAGAGCGCAGCTGGAGCCACAGCCCGGTCCGAGGGCTGCTGCGGAAGCCACGCGATAGCTCCGGATTTTCCAGGGAAGCCCTGGGAGAAGGCTGTGTCTGACACTGCTCTGGGCCAGTGCTGGTCGCCCACCGGGCAGATGGGCTGGCTGCACTCGAGGGTCAGCTCTAATGAACTAATGAAACCCATGTGCATGGAGCGGTTCAAGGAACCAGCATCCCTAAACACAGAGCACATTTCCCAGCCAACACATAAACACTAATCCAGGCATTTCCAGAACCTTAAAAAAAAGCTACTGCCAACAAAGCACAGTAAGAACACGGAATGCCCCACATTTCCCAAACTCCAGAACTTACCCCAGAGCAGTTTCTCCCACTTCCTGTTCCTCCTGTGGGCCTCTCACACAGGAAATGTTTTACATAAAGTGCCTTAGCAGGGGATGGCATTTAGAAGTATGCAACAGGAAGAGTCATTTTATTTGCCAAGGGCTATCGATTCCTGGGATATTGTTGTAGCCCACTTGATAACACATTTCACAGGAAACAAGCTTCAACAGTATTTCAGAATTTTTATTCAAAAAACATGCAGCATATTTCCAGTTCACACACCCCCCTCGGTAAATCATCTCAAGCTTCCTTCTCCTGTCCTGCACATCAGCCTTCAGGAGGGGATTAAAACTTTTCCCAGTTCCAAAAGAAGAGGCAATAAAGCCCTTCAGAAAAATTATTTTTCCCATGGAAAAATGGGATAATTCCTATGCAGTAAGAGGAAAAATTAAGCAGCACCAGTAAAACCTCCAGGTCATTTTCCAAAGCAGGATTGCCCATACAAACTCCTCACATGTTTTAACAAAGCAACTTATTCAAACGGGATCATTTGGGCACAGCTCAGGATCATCTTTGGGAGAAGGAGATGGGAGCAGCCTTGAGCCGGGGGGCCACTCACTGCCAACTCGGCAAGAACCTAAAACTATTTTCCGAAGCAACTTTTGAAGTTTCAGCAGGAAAACAGGAGACACTTCCACGGAGCAAACGGATCCTGCACTGGGATCTCGAAGAGATGAGGGGTAACCGAGTCTCATGTGTTACACTACAACTTCTACATTCAAATAGCAACTACCTTAACGTGCACAAAACATCCGCCTTCCCTGGAACTACAGCTGATAACAAACCGATTTTCACCACTAGAATGTGTGATCTCATGTGCTGAGAATTTGTTTGGTTTGTTTTTTTTTTTTTTTTTTTTTAGCTTCTGCNTTTTTTTTCAATAGTATCACTCAACACCATGAGCAACTGGTTAAAAGCAGCAGAGTGATCCTGGACTGCAAAAATTGTAACATACAGGATTTTTATGGGTTTTAAGATGAAAACAACACTGAGACGCCACCTTTTCAGCGTGTAAAAAAGCCCAGACATGTGACTACGCCCAGACCAGTGTTCTGAGGCAGAAAGCGAGAAAGCACTAATTTGGGCTTTCCGTACTTACGGCTCTGGGAAAACAAACTGCTTACTCGGAGGCCTTTAGAAATACTTTAACTACTGCGCGCTAGAAGAAACAAAAAACCACATCACTAAAAAAAAAAAAAAACAACCACGCCAGACAGGAGAAAAGAAGCACGGAGAGCTCGTTTTCGAGAGAGATCCCCTGATAAAACACCCGCTTTAGAGCGAACTCTGCTGCAGAGAGGCCTCGCCGGGCGGTGGTTAAAGAGGAATCGACGCTGCCCAAGATAAAAGTTGAGCTCTGGAAACTCCCCGAATCCCAGCGTGCGGAGGGAAGTTTTCTTTCCCGGAGTTGCGCGGGACAACGGGAGCGGGGCCGGGCCCGCGGCTGTACCTGCGGCGCTCAGGTGAGGCGGCGATGGAGCCCTGCCCGCCCTCCTCCCGCCTGCGAAACTTGGGCGAGCGAAAACCGGTCACAAAAGGAACNGGCAGCGTCGCTCGCGGCCCCGGCGCGGCGCCGGGCGGGACTCACCCGTCCATTGCACACGGAGACGACCCGTCGGGAGCGGAGTGGAGGCGCCGCAATAGCGGGACGAGCGAGACCGCTCCGTGTTATAGACTCACAAAATGGCGGCGCCGCCCGGCCCGCCTCGCCCGCGCCCGCGCTCCATTGGTC
>VXAX01000741.1:129362-151148 GCA_013399835.1 Leptocoma aspasia
TCGCCCGCGCCGGCGCTCCATTGGTCGGCGGAGCTGTCACCCTGACGGGGGGGGGCGGGATCGCCCGCCTCCCGGGGTTGGCGCCCTGGCTCCCCGCGCGAAGCCGATTGGCCGCACGCGGGGCAAGGGGCGGGGCGAGCCGCCGGTGCGCGGCGCCATTCGGTAGGCGGAGGGAGGCGGCGGGGAGGAGCCATCTTCAGAGCGGGAAGGAGGCCGGGATGACACCCGGAGCCGCCATCTTGATTGGGGGCAGGGCATGGGAGGCACGGCGTTGGGCGCCATCTTGGGTACGGGCAACCGGTTTCCCCGCGTGCACGTTGTGCGGCCCGGGGCCGCGGGGGCGGCTCGGCCCCGCCGCCATGTTGGGGGCGGGTAGGGAAGCCACGCGTCGCCGCCATCCCGGGTGAGGGGCGTCCGCCCGCGCTGCCCCCCGGGGGTCGCGCAGGGCCCGAGGGGCTTGCTTAAGGTACAGGACGGAGTGCGTGTAATCGCAGTTAATGTCTTAAGGAGAAAAATTACCAGAGGGTGAGAGAGAGAGAGAGATCTTGTGAGGTAAGACGTTAAATGTACCTGCCGGTCTGGGGCTCAGGTACCGTTGTGCTGCCCAGCCCAGCTCTGTGGCCCACGAAGGGCACTTGAGTGCGGAATTAGATCGGCTTGTCTCACTCTTAATGTCGGTCATTGCCTGTAGGCCTCACTTCTGCAGGGATTCGTGTATATTCCAGGAATATTTGGGGCTTGTCAAGCCTCTGGAAGATTTGCTTTGCAAGCGCTGGGCCACCTCAGAATTCACCTGAAATTCTGGTGGATTTCAACCGACTGTGGTGGCTTGGTGTGAGATCCTTGTGTGGCTCCCAAAGGGTGACCAGGGCAAGTGTGGGGGGTCTGTCCCCATGCCCTGTGACCCTCGGGCACAGCTGGATCCTCCCCACCACTGCTCCATGGAGCCACTGCTGCCATGGATGAAACACTGTTTAAATGTAGTATTTGCTCGCTGGGAATTCCAGTGGCAGTTGCCCGTTCTCTGAGCCTCACTTGCCATACCCCACGGGGATTAATTGGTCAATGTCTAGCTAATTTCTAGTCCTGCCCTCAGCCAGGCTCCTCTGCCCTGCCAGCCTTCCCACCCAGGGCTTTTCTGTGAATATATTTGGCAGTTCTGCCAGTGAAAACCTGTAAAACACCAACACCTGGGCTGTGACACGGCTGTGTATGTGAGGGTTCAGAAAATAAGAGTGCAAATGACATTTAGAGTGTTATCCCTGGGCAGGGTTTCTGCTTTGTGTCAGGTGACTCTGGCAGGTACAGACATGCATTTTGCGTTCTCATGCCTCTCTCAAGCGCACACTTGACATGTGAGTAGGGAAGAGAAAAAGTTAGAAGTGAAGTGGTCTATTTTCTCCCAAACCCGTGTTGCTGTGCCAGGTTCTCTGGCTGGAGGCCTCAGTTCTCATTGGGGCAGTGCTCAGAGGTTTCAGTGGCCAGGATCAGATGTTCCTGTCCGATCCTGGCCACTGATCCTATCTGATTCCTGCCTGCCTCACTCTTGTCATCCTCTGTGAAATGCAGGAGCTTCCCTTGGCCTTGGATCTTTCCAGCAGCTGGGAACTTTGATTCCCAAATCTTTGGGTTACTGGGCTTCCAGTTTGGCCCCTGTGGAGTTTGAAACCGAGGAAAATTGTGTTCTGACCTATTGCTGAAGGCAGCTAAACCCATCTGAAACCACTGGCTCCTGCATATGAAAGGCTCAGCTGCTGCTTCAGATAAGAGATTTACAACTTCGATGAAGCAAAGAATGGGACAGTGATGGGATTATGGATCCACTGTAGCTGAGAGCCAGAGAGATAAAGTGATGTGATCAAAGAGAGCAGGAATTTAGCTTGCCAACACAAGCTCCCTTGAACTGTGCCTAGTTTAAGGTGTATTTCCCATGGAGGTGTTTCTTCCATAAGTAAGGAATCCCTTGATGGTAGAGAATGCTGTGGAGACAGAATCCCTTTTTTTTTTTTTTTTTCCAATGTGGGGTATTTGTGTCCTAAGGAAGAGTACCCTGAACACCCCACAAAGACTGAAAACATTCATTAACACTTGTCACTGATCACAGGCCAGGACAGGGTCTGACCTATCTCCTACTATTTTCTAGTAGCTGCTGAGTTGAGTTTATGGCATATGCAGGTGTTCCAGGTGCTTTTCAGGTATCTTTGGCAGAGCAAACAGGTAAATGCCACCACAGGATTCCTGATTTCCAAAGGCCTTCCCTTTGCAGGTGTGGTCTGACTTAAAAGGCTCTTTAAGGTTTGTGCAAGCTCACCCTGATTTTCCACAGTTCTTGCAGAAAGGGTGATTGTGCAACATTTTATCAGCCATTTTCCTGCAATAGGAAGAGAATTTTTTAGACAGCATCTGCTCAGGTACTATGGGACTACAAGTGACCAGTGACACCATTGTGGTTTTCTCTGGGCCAAACGGGAAAATGCTTTTAAGAACAAGATTACACTTGATATGAAAACACAGCAGGGAGCAGGACCAGCCCCTGTGTGTCCTTGTGTTTGTTTTGAAAAACAAACCCAGATGAAAATGACCATATTAAAAAAAAAGAAAAAAAGAGGAGGGCAAAGGGGAAAAAAATGAATCAGCTTCTTTTGTATGATCCTACAGCAGAGTCCCACGTTCCGCCCTGGTTCTGGCTCTGGTTCCTCTGGCCGGGAAGGGCTCTGGGGCACACCCAGCTTCTTCCCTTTCTGAGCCCTTCCTGCACGTGTTATCTCTTGGCATTTAATTCACCAGCAGGGAAGAAAAACTCTCTGAAACAAAACTGACCCTTTCCTGCCTGTTCCTTTTGTATTGTTACACAGCTCCCCAGCCCGTGTGGGGTCATGGACACTTCTCTTCACAAACTGGCAAAACCCTTCCCCTTCTCCTTCCTCTTCCACCCAACGTTTCTGCCAGTGGTTTGAAAACCAGAACCCTCCTAAACAGAGGCCCAGTTCCAGAAAACCAGGTTTGAAAACCAGAACCCTCCTAAACAGAGGCCCAGTTCCAGAAAACCAGGTTTGAAACCCAAACCCCTGGGCACAGAGGTGCATGCTGGATACTGCTGCCAGTGCCAGTTGTTTTCCTGGAAGTTCCTCTTCTGCCTCACTATTCCCAGCAAGGCTCTAACCCAGGGAACTCTCCCAGATAACTGTGCTGCCACTGAATCCCAAAGAAACCAGGGAGCAGGGGGTGTCTCCTATCCTCCTGCTTCTCTCTGTGGCTTTTATTTATTTTCAACCCCTCTCAGCGAACACGGCGGTTTCATTTCAAAGCGTATTGGCAGCTTCAGCAGCATCTCATGGTGCCAGAACATTCTTGTGTGCATCGTTCAGGATGCCACATCACTGCTCTGGGAATGGTTAGTGCAGGGAGGGTGGAGCAGGAGCAGAATCCAAGCAGGAGCAGAATCCCTGCAGGGTTTGTCCGTCCAGCAGACACATCTGGCTCTGACCCACGGCCTCCCCTCCTCGTGCCTGAGAGAAGGGACCAGGAGAGGGACCCAAAAAAAAGGACCAGGAGAGGGACCCAAAGTGCCTCTGCAGCTGGAGTGGTTGGAGGAGGAGGGGTGGCAGAGCTGGCTGTGTTAGTTGCAGCGTTTGGGAGAGGTGCAGCTCATACCTGCACACACGAGCAGGACACAACATGAATGAGGGGAGTGTTTCTTCCATTGATCCATGAGAGTTTGGCAGCGTGGAGTACTTATCAAAGAGTGTTCTGACTGGTAGTTGATAAATAAATGGGTTTGGAATCGAGCTTAATGTGCTGTCAGTAATAAAAAGAAGTGTTCTTGGAGACTGATTTTCTTTAACAACGGCCTGGAAAAGGGGGAATGATCCCATGATTCTGTGATTCCTAACTTGTGTGTGGGCTCCCTGTGACAGCTCTGCCACCACAGCAACGTGAGGCCTGTGCAGGGCCAGAGCTGAGCAGGTGAGAAACACTCTGCAAGGCAGGAGAGCTGCACCTGGGCATGGTTTGTGTTACCATTGCACATCCTGAGTCCCCCTTTTCATCCAGCAAGCACCTACATGAACTTCAAACTTGAAGTAGAATCACAAGAGCTCACATTTTACATTTTTCCTTCTTTTTAATCCACGACACAAGAGACTTCTCTGTATTTCTGCTGTTCCCCGTCCATGTTATTTCAGCACTTCCCTGTCCCCACGGCTCCTCCCGATGCTCTGGGGTGACTCATTTCCTGTGCAGGACGAAGCAGCCATTTCCTGGCTGTTCAACACAGGAGTTTTTCCCCTCCTAGTTGGGGCTGGAGTGCTGAAGATTACGCTATGGTTTGACAAATCTGTGGTTTGATTAATCTATGGTCTGATTATATCGCCTGCAGCTCATCCCAGAGCTGCTGCTCTTCCCCAGAAATCACCTGGCAGCACCTGGGGCTCATGGCTGCCCCTGCTCTCCTGGGCCCCAGGGTCTATGATTTGGACTCTGACATGAAATTCATCACTCTATCAGTGATCACTCTAACCAGCTCTAACAGTGCCATCCTTCCAGTCACTGCAAACCAGATTTTCTCTTCATTCAACCCATTTCGGCTCATAATAAACAAGATTTTAAAAAAGCACCACAAGGCAAAGCCACTGATCTCACACCACGGATCAAAGCCAGAAAATTTGATTTATCCCCTAAGTGCTACCAAAGTTGCTTATTCTTTTGAGAAATCCAGGTAGTACCTGTGTTTGTGTTAGACAGAAGCTATCAGAAGCCTGGTTAGTTCCTGTATTGATTCTGTGTCCATCACTCCAGCTGTTCCTTCCAACCTGTGCTCCCAGTTTCCTGAGCCACTTCTTATTCCCATCCCATGCTGTGACTAACTTGTGGGCAGCTCTTGGAGCTCAGACATTGCCTGGCCATTGGAATGCCAGCCTGAGGTGTTCACAGCACTTTCAAGCAGCTTTTTACTGCTGGATTTTTAATTGCTCTTTTAATCTTATTTGAACACTTGGACTCATCAGCCTGCCATAGACCTGGAATGTTGGGAAAGAAGCCCCCTGCACAGTAAGGATGCTGCTTCTGGAGTCTGAATGGGACACATGTGGAGGGCTGAGCCCTGAATAATTCATACCTGTAATGATTTATTCATGCCCAAAGCTGGATACCTCCCTGTGACTTTCCATTATCTCAAAGAGAAGGCAGGCTCCAATTCCATTCCGCTGTCCCCAGCCCGGTGCCAGCTCCTGTGCTGGACTTGGAGCAGGGGGGTGACATCTCTGCTCCACGCAAACAGGCAAATCCTGCCTTTCAGTGCCACTGCCGTGGCCCCTGACACCCAAACTGAAAGGTAGGGACAAGTCCTTACACATTTTTCAGAAAGGACTGTGGGTGAGCAAGCAGGTAAAGCTCTTTTCCATGGATACACAGGGAAAGTGAGACCCTGAGGTCACCATGGTTGCATGACAAAAGGTCACTTTCTGAGCATGGAAAGCAGACAGGCCCTGACTTGGTGATGTGACACCATCGAGCTGAGCTCACTCTCCACGAGAAACTGCAGTGTTTCCCACTGTAAAATTACAGATTCTGACACAGTTGATGCCACATTGCAGGATACTTTTCTGTCCTTCCAGAAACCTTGCAGGAAAGCCTGGACAAAGAGAGCAGTGGCTCAGGCTCATCTTTCCTGCCTCCTGTGTGCTCTCAGAAAATACCATCAGGAGAGGTTTACTACAGGGCCACGCTCTGAGTTCCTGACCTGGGCAAGGATTCTGCAAGATGTTCAAATTCCGTCTGTCTAGAAAGGCTGAAAGATGATCCTGTGTTTCAGAGAGTCTCCAGACCCCCAGGCAGCACTGCTCCTCACTGGCTGGTGTGAAATTTCCTAATTGTTTAACCTGCAATCCTGACTTTTTTTGTCCTTGAAATAGGCTCTGCATCAGCACAATTAAAAATGTCAAACAGGCTTGAGAGCCTCTCCAAGTTGCTAAAAATGAATGTGAATTTCCTCCCTGCAGCCTCACTCCGTCTCTCCCTTGCTCTGGCCTCAGCTTTCCCGAGTGCCTGGTTCCAGCCCCTCAGCATAGTTTGCATTCCACTGCCAAGAATGAACATTTATTTATACAAACAACCCTCCTTCCAAGCACATCTCCTGCTATCCCAGGGCAGGGAAGTAAACGCCATTGCTCGTCTGTCCATAGCTCCAGCTCTGCATTTCCTTCTTGCTTTAGTCAGGGGTTTGTTTGCAGGGAGAACTGAGTGCCATTCTGTTGCTTCCCTGTGCCCAGCAATGGCCTGGGAAGCTCCTGCCCTTCTTTACAATTATTTGATTTTGTGACCCTCTTAAGGATAATGCCAATTTCCTGCTCAGCCTCTCGAGGGAGCTCACTGGCTCAGCAACAACTTCCAGAGCTGGAACCTGGAGGGGGGCTCTACAGGACTTTGAGAGCATTCAGCCCCCCGGGCCTGCTTCTCTCCCAGCACACCATAACCTGGTGTTCCCAGTCTGTTAGTGAGCTGCTGTGCTGTACTGGTTCTCCCAGCAGTGCCGGTGGCACTGTGGTGGAGCTCAGAGGGAACTGGAGCAGCAGCTCCCAGACGAGCAGCGCTGCAGGGCCGAGGGGAGGCAGGTGCAGCTCATGCATTATTGCTGCAGCGTCTCCATCGCTCACCTGCCAGGCTCTGTGATTGTTCCTGAAACCCTAGCTCTGCCCCCCTGTTCACAGGTGTCTCCTGTTGCATCTGCCATTCGAATGGATGTGGCACAGATGCCAGATGATTCCAGACAGGAGAATGTCACAGTCTGAGCACAGGTCATTTAAATGAGAAAGGGCCCTGACAGAGAGGCACCTGCAGAGCATCTAGGGATGTTCCCTCGGGTGTGGAGCCTGCCTGCTGCGTGCTCCCTGCTCTGAACACAGGATTTTACTGGTAGAAATTGCAGCAACATTTGAAGAGGTGTCCACAGTATAAAGGGAGTCCTGTGTGTCCCCAGGGTGCACAGATCACACAGGTGTGTGCCCCCACCTCAGGCACATGGATCACACAGGTGTGTACAGCCCAGTACTGCCCTTGTGTTCCTCCATGTTTGTGTCTGCAGCCCCTAACCCGTGCTGTGGTTCCCCTGGAGCTGAGGGGGACACCAGAGACTCCAAAGGCAGAAGGAGCAAGAGGACAGGAGGGATTGCCCAAATCCTGCTTCCCTGCCCCTCCCCAAATCCTGTGTTTTGGTGCCACACATGGCAGCTCAGGAGCCTTGGCTGTGCAGCTTGTTTCCACACTGAGTCAAGAACAAAGATGTCCAAAGACAGGCGGCTCAGAGAGGATGGGGACAGCCATGCTCTGTGCCTGCCGTGAGCCCCATTGTCACCCCGGCCAAGAACGACATCATTTCCCCAGGGCTGCAGCTCTATTAAACACAAAGCTCCAAATTATTTCCTACTTGGATCAAAGATGTGTTTGTTCCAGTGGCACTTAAGTTTAAAAGGCAGTGCTGGGGATGAATGAAACCTTCCCAGAGGCAGCTGCTGAGGCTCATTTGGTTTGTCAGTGCTGTAGTCATGCTGTGGGCATCTCGTGGTTGCTGGCCCGTATGTTCCTGAAGGATGTTGTGCTGTGGAACAGCTCAGGGAAGCCTTGCTCTCTGGTTAAAGGGATTTTGCTTTTATGGTATGAAGGTTTGTTCATGCTTCAGATGGTGAAAGTGTTGAGGAATCTCACATTCTGATTCCAGACTCACAAAGCAGTCTGGATCAAACTTGGTGGAAGTGTGTAAAGACACCCAACGGCCCATGTGGAATTGGTGGTTTGATTGTAGTCTGAAATCTGGGTGAGGAACCTGTCCCCCAAATGCTGTCTCCTGGTCTGGATTGTACAGCAGATGCTCCCTGTGACAGACAGGAGGTGAAGGAAGCCCTTTGGAGTATGAAATTAAGCATTAAAAGAACATGAAGGCATGAACATGGACCACGTGAAGTCAGGGAGAACTGAGAACACTGGCAATGCCAAAGGAACAAAAGAAACTCAATATCTTTTAGAAGTTTTAATATTTAATTGGTGAGCTCTCTGATACCAGGGCAGTGAGTGTGGCAGGCAATGACAGCAGCCCATGCAAGGGGTGTCTCCTGGGGCCCCAGCATCCCCAAAACACAGTCACAGGGGCTCTTTGTGTGCAGAACCATCAGTTCTGTGTGCAGCTCCCTGCTCTGCACCACAGCACTGAATTCCTGGGTTTGGGTAAAACCAGCATCACCATGGCCCAAAAGAGACTCCCACTGCCTGGCAGCAGGTCTGGAAGTTGGGGATGCATCACTCCTGGCTCGCTCCTGTGCAGGTGCTGCCTGCACCTTCAGCCAGAGGAGCATTTCCATGAGCTCACTCACTCTCTCTGTGGAGCTAAGTTCCCTCCAGAGGGACAGTTCAGCTACATTTTCTTGAAGGTCAGGGCTCAAAAAATACACGACAATACTTTATTTAATGAGAAAATACTTTGTTCCATACTGCAAGATGACAAGTTCCTTCTGCAGCAGGTGGAAGTCAGTTCTCAGAATCCTTCCCTCAGGGACACTTTCAGCTGAGAACTCCAGATCCAAACCACCCATTGGCTCTGGTTTCTCTAGAATCTGTTGAGTGCAGTTGCCTGGTTTGCTCCTCCTCACGCTCAGGGCCTCATGCTCATCCTCATGCTCAGGGTGTTATGGCTGCAGCTCTCCCCAGTCCAAGGCCAAGTGTGTGTTTCTTGTCCAAAGGATCATCCAGCTGTGGGGTTTCCATCCCTAAGGCTCTCAGCTCTGCACTCAAGGAGTGAGGAACAGCAATGGGGAGCCACTCTCCAGGTCCTGGTTGCTGTCCCAGGTGGCCACTCAGAGCCCAACAAAGCTGAGGGCTCTCAGCTCTCAGGGCAGAGAGCTTTGCTCATGGCTTCCATCCCACCCCAGGGACTGGTGGGTTGCTCCAAGTTCCCTTTCCTAATAAACACCTGTCTCCCCTCTCTCCTAGGCTGCCCTGTGCCCTGGATGAGATCCTGTCCTTGGGCAGTGCTGTGCTCTGTGGGAGGCTGCCTGCCTGACCTTGGAGCAGGTAAGGGAGACAGTGACACGTCAAAACAAGGACAGAGTAGAAAACTGAGCAGGAGCTCCAAAGGTGGGAGCCTGCAAGTCTCACAGATGGCATCAGCAGGGAGCAAAAACCAATGCATTTGCCTGTGGCCAAAATCCTGGGGTGCTGCTCAAGGGGATGTTTTGTGAGGGACAAGAACTTGGGGCTCTTTTTGTGCTCCTCACACCAGAGATCCAGCAGGGACTGGAACAAGCCATCTCACAGCCAGGGAGCTTTCCCTCCCCTGCAAGGTACTGTGTTACCAACAGTGTTTTTTCCTGCCTGCAGGAGCCATTTCCCATCACATCCCAGCAAACCTCTGTAAACACCTGGGGTGCAGAAGTGAACATGAGCGTTTGCCCAGTGCTGGTGAGACTGAGTCCTGCACCCCCAGGCTGAGTTACCTTCATTTCAGGGGCTTTAGAGAGGGGTAGGAAGGAGCTGAGGTGTCACTCGCTAAAGATGGTTTGTATTGCAAAAGTAGGTTACCATGTCCCATTGTGAACAATTACATCTAATTACAAGTCACAGATTCACCACATCTACTATTTAATAACAAATTGCTGCCACACTCCAGCCAGAGCGTGCTGGGGGAACACGTGAGCTCTGGTCTGTGGGCAGGTGGGACAACAGGTCAGAGGGTCTGGCTCAGCTCAGGGAGGGACAGGTGCCAGGCCCCAAAAGTGGGGTGAAACACTGGGTGCTGTGTCCTGTCCCAGCAGTGCTGTGTGGGTTTGGGTTGGGTTGGTTCAGTTCAGTTTAAGCAGGTGGTTGACGAAACACCTTGTGTCACACGGTGGCTTTAATTAAACTTTAAAAGGCTGCTCAGAAATGTAAAAAACCGCAATAAACGCCCTGACAATTAAATTAAACAGGATTTGCGCCCTCCCCTCGCCAGCTCCAGCTGTTCGCTTTGGCTCTTTGGTACCGGTGGAGCAGCACCGACCGAGCCCGGCCCGGGGACTCCCTTCTCTCACNCCCCTCGCCGGTACCGGAGCCGAGCGCCCCCTGCCGGTACCGGAGCAGAGCTCCCCCTGTCGGTACCGGAGCCGAGCGCCCCCTGCCGGTATCGGAGCCGAGCTCACCCTGCCGGTACCGGGACAGAGCGCCCCCGCCGGTACCGGAGCCGAGCTCCCCCTGCCGGTACCGGAGCCGAGCTCCACCCGCCGGTACCGGAGCCGAGCGCCCCCTGCCGGTACCGGAGCCAAGCTCCCCCTGCCGGTACCGGAGCCGAGCTCCACCCGCCGGTACCGGAGCCGAGCGCCCCCTGCCGGTACCGGAGCCAAGCTCCCCCTGCCGGTACCGGAGCCGAGCTCCACCCGCCGGTACCGGNCGGCTCCGGCTGCGGAGAGCAGGAACAAAAGGGTTCCCGTTCCACGTCGTTCCCGGGTGATTCGCCAGCCCGGCGCGCTCAAACGCGGCAGAACCGGGAGGACCAAAGGGAGGTACCGGAGCCGCTTGGCGACAAACCCCGAGAGCAGCGAGTGAAGCAGCGATGCTCCTGCACGGGCCTGCTGGCCCCCAGCAGCTTGTGCCCAGGGTGAGGGGACAGATCGCTGTCACACGGACACGGTGAATCCCCACGGCTGGGCGGTGCCGGTAACGTCCCTGTGCTTCTCTGTCACAGTTTGCACATGGAATGGTGGGGCCGGTCCAGCCAGCTGTCCCCAGGGCGCTGGCACAGGTGTGTGGTGCCCCCAGACTCCACCCTGACACTGTGTCAGTGACACTGCAGCATTTCCTGCCCAGGTCACAGATTTGGCCATCGCTGATTTCAGCTTTCCAACTTCCTCCTGGGAAATACAACGTGAGCTCCTATTAATAGAAGTTAATGATTTCCAATGAATTTTTTCCTTCACTCAAGCTGGTTTTGGTGGCTGATCCCTGTTTGGTGGCCTAGGCAGCTGTCCATGGCTTTTATTAGCATTTTTCAGAGGCCTTGATTTAGTGCTCACAGTTGCATCCCAGGCCAGTGGCTCTGGAACGCAGCCCCTCAGGAGCAGAGATAATTAGAACTTGGGGGAAAAGTGGTGTCCGAGTCTTTGAACAAAAAAGGTTTTGTTTAAGGAATGTGGTGCTGGAGAGCAGTGTTTGCCAGCAGGGTCTGTCTCCCACTTGGAGCCAGTGCCTGCAGTCAGATCCTGCCCTCTGCAGACACTCCGGGTGGGATTTTCTGGGAGCATCTCTCAAAATGGAGGCATAGTGCCCTGCAGCAAGTACAGGATATATCCTGGGAATTGTATTTCTGCAAGCAGGGCAGGAGGGGCTGCTGGAAGGATGTGGGGATGCAGGAGAGCTGAAGAGGTGCTCAGAAGATTCTTGTACAGGGCAGATGAGGAGGGAAACAAACAACGCAGAGAACAGGAAAAGTGATGTGCTAGGAAATGATGGATCCATCCCCCCGGGCTCCTGCTAAGGAGGGTGGGACAAGCTCTGTGATTTCTGGCAGCCATGAGCTGCAGCTGCTCCACTCAGCTCCTGTCCTGCAGCCAGATGTGTTGGAGTGCAGTTTCAGCCCTTCCTGCTCTGACACAGCCCCAGCAGTGCCCCCATGCTCTGGCAGTGTCCCACACGGGCTTTTGTGCACAGCAAGTTAGCAGACAACACAAGTTTTAAACAGCACCCTTCAGTTAAATCCAAAATTGGTTTCTACCCCAAGTCAAATTTCTAACCCTGTTTCATTCCCCCCTGTCTTTAGAAAATGAGTAAATTCTTTTACTCAGTACAAATTTCTATGATAATAGGTGTCTTTTAGTGCTTTACCATGTAACACAACTACTTGGGTGCTTGGGTATTGCTGTGGTTTGTGTAGTAACAAAGGATTTTTGATAATAATATTAGAAGGTTAAATATTATGTATTAACATGATTTTATAATTTAAAGGATTTGGGTTGTTATTTGTTTAGTTTGGAGTATTTGAAGCTCTTGCTTCTAGTTTTCTTTAAGGAATGTTAGAACAGTTTACACAATTAGAGATAACAACTTTTCACCTCATAGGTTGAAAGAAAGAAAACCATCTCCTATATTAGGAGACAGGTAGAGAAATTCAGTTGTTCTTGAACACAATTCAAAAGATTTGTTTCCAGAAACTTGTACAGAGTAAAAAGACAGTAAAAAGACACTTTCCCATGGGAAGATTTTTCTGCAGGCCTGCATGCAGAGAAACTTATAACATGTTCATGCAACACTTGGGGGCTGTCCCAGGTCCCCTCACCTCCAGGGGGGGTTTCCCAAGGGAGTGGGGAAGTATTGTCGTGGTCTATACATTGAAGAAAGGACTCTTGACAATAAATTCAGATGGCTAATATGATTTATTAAAATGACTCTATAATTCTAGTATTTTTCTATATCTGCTCAGCAGAGAGCATTCTCCATGCTCCTGCTGCTGCTTTGTCTAGGGAATGTCTCGAATGCTTACAGTATTAGAAAGATTACAGTCTTTCAGCTCCTTCTCCTACTTTCAAGGAAGAGAGCTGAAGAATCTTAAAATGTTCTTGAAGAACTCTAAATATCTTGTTTACAGAAAGCTTATACAGAGCAAAAGAACAGTAAAAAGATGTTCTCCCATGAGAAACTAATTAGAAAGCTTACACACAGAAAAACTTATAATATGTTCATAGCAACAGGGAGGAGGGGGCAGGAGTCAAGTTGAAGCACTGCTGTTCTGTATCCTGTTGTTTTCCTACCAGGATTGTTGCAGTTTCCTGCACTGTCTGGAGCAGGGAAGTCAGCTCTCTCCAATTCTCTGGCTCCGTGCATGTCCCAGGTCCTAATCTGCAAAACAGGCGTTGGAGCCCGTGAGAGGAACCAGCCAGGGCTGTCACAGGGCAATGGGACAAGGACAGAGGGGGCAAAGGGCTTTTAGTGCCTTGAAATGAGTGTCTTTATGTAGTGCTCCTGTTTGCACAAGGCTGTGTCTTTTATGGGTCAGGCCTTCAGCACACCTGGGAGGGGGAGAGAGGAAGATCCCAGTGGTGACATTCTCAGGTGACTCTGTGTCTGACAGACCTTACAGGAGGATAAATCTCAAAAAGTGCTGCGTTTGCTTTCCCCCCCACCAAGGACTCAAAGGACACACATAAAGCCTTAAAACCAAAAAAGCATTTCTGTGTTTCAGTCAGCCCAAAGTTCAGTCTCCCCCGAAATGCTGGAGGCTCCTGTGAAATTACCTGGCCACATTTTCTGGAATACAGAGGTGAAATCAGCACCCACAGCACTGAGGCCTGGAAAGCTGTGCAGAGCAGGGCCTGAGAAAGCCAAACCTCGTGGATTAAAAAAAAAAAAATCACTTTTTTTTTCCACGAGTGAGCCTGAATTCAGCTAACTGTAGGTTTTAGCAATAGACTGAATTCCCTATGGGTTAAAAAAAATTAAAATCCTTTACTGTACAGCTCTGGAATGTCCTGTTTTCCTGCAGAAAGGTGTGGGTCCTGTACACAGTGTCCATTATCAGATGGGAGCCTCTCCTGGAAAGAGGATTAACCCACAACATCACTCCCAGCCACACAGACACTGAATCAGGCACAAGGCTCCAAAACAAACCTCAGCCCCGAACTCTAAGCCCAGACCCTTCTCCACAGGGGTCCCAGGGTTGCTGGAAGCAGGTAAAAACTGTGGCCACGATCAACATGGATTTTTATTATTCAAAGGGAAGACACATATGCCAGTTCAGCCTTTGGGAAAGGACAGTGGTCTTTTTTCTCACTCAGCTGTGACTGTGAATCCAGACTGATTCCACTTGCCATTCCTTTGAGGGAATCTCAGCTGCTGGAAGTCTGAGGGCCACAGCAGCCTAAGGGGTCTGTAGCTGAGCACCAGAGTCTGTGCTGGAAACTAAATAGCAAGAGAAAAAAAAAGGCTTTTCTTTCCAAGAGCTCAGGAAGAGGAAGACATGTGCCTGGAGATAAGGAAAGATAAAAGCATTCCATTTGCAGAGGCCTGTGATAGGGATCAAGATGTTCATCTGCCAAGTCAGTAATTTTGTGGCCGTATGACCATGTGGAGCTTCCCTTCCTGTTACCTTTTCCCACACTGACTGAAGGCACCAGATTGTTGGCATGGAAGTTCCTTTGAGTCTGTCTGAATGGCTCAGCCCTTTCGTGGAATTGCACAGGCTGAGCTTGAAGATAAAAACTCTCTTTTACTTCAGGAGGGAAAATGGTTCTTCCCCAAGTTTATGTTCAGCTTGTAGGGGGTCAGCAGGAGCAGGCTGTGAATGGGGAGGTGGGAACAGGTCAAACACCTTTGGGGAGAAGCTTGGGCAGAGCCTGTTTTCTGTGAGGGGTCAGGGCAGCTGAAATGGCCATTGGAGGTGACTCCCTGCCCTGTTTGCTGGGATTCATCAGGAATGAGCTCACGGGAACAGTAGATCCCATACAAGGCCTTGATTAACATCAGCAGCTCAAATTGCATTTGCTGCTTCCAAAAAGGCTTTTATTGTCTGACTTTTTGTTAAAGCAGCAGCAGATTTTAGTAAAAAATTCTCAGTAAATCCCGCCTTTGCACATTCCACATGCTGGCACGTGCAAGAGCCAAGCATTCGGGCTAAATTTATCTGTGCTATCATTAGGAAGGAACATATGGATTGATGGAAAGTAAGGGAGAAGGGAGCTGTGTGCTGTGCTGCAGGCTCACCCCAAAGGGAGCAGTTCCTGTGCCTCCTGGTCAGCTGGCACCTGTGAGAGGTGTGACCTGTTCTCTGTGGACAGGAGAGCTGGTGCTGGATGGGCACCAGAGGCACAGGACACCCAGGGCATTGGGCACTGAGGGCACTGGGCACAGCTCTGCCCCAGGGCCAGCACTCCTGTGGCACAGCTGTTCCTGCCCGTGTGCTGCTGGCTTCACAGCTACCAGACTCTTGAGATAAATCCCTGTGGACAAGCACCATGTTCATGGATCACAGACAGCCCTACAGCTGTCAGCTGGGATGGGCTTCTCCCGTGTTCCCCAGCTCTCTGGGAGAGCAGGAGCCCCGGGGCCAGAGCTCCCGTGCTCAGGTGTGCATTGCTGTAGTCTGTGCAGTGACAAAGGACTCTTGGCAATAATATCAGAAGGCTAAATATGATTTATTAACATGATTTTGTAATTCAAAGGATTTTGGGCTGTTATCTGCCCAGTCTGGAGCACAGAAGCTGCTGCTTCCAGCTCTGTGCAAGGAAAGCTAGAATAGTTTACACAATCAGAGATAACAACTTTTCACCTCATAGGCTGAAAGGAAGAAAAACCCCCATCTCCTATTATTAGGAGACAGGGCAGAGAAACTCTGTCCTTGAAATACAGTTTAGAGATTTGTTTATAAGATCCCATACAGAGTAAAGACGCTTTCCCATGGGAAGAATTTTTCTGCAGGCCTGCATGCAGGGAAACTTATAATATGTTCACACAACAGGTGTGCTCTCGGAGCACAGAGCTGTGTTCCATGTAGGCCAGAACTGCTGAAAAGAACTGCTCAAAGAACCACTTTAGACAAGGTTCCCATGTCCAGCATTTCAGCCTTGCCTCTTTTTTTGATTGCAAAGCTTTTAATTAATCACGGGGTGAGATGTGAGTGTGCGGTGTCAGCGACGGCCACACAGGCTCCGGGGCTGCCGTGGTGCTGAGGGCATGTTATGTGTTCCCTGGGACACAGAAACAGGGATGACTTCCAGGCTGCTGCATGGAGCCTTCCAAACAGATGGGAGAGTTTCAAATTTAGTCTCTAATATAAATACAAGTTACATGTGCAAGTCCTTCAGTTGGGAAGCTGCTTCTTGTTACTGTTTGCAAAGTCAGAGAATGTCAGGCTGAAGCAGCCTCACTATTCTTTGTTCTCTCTCTGCAGTTCAGCACTTGGAGACACAGAGCTTGCCAACCCCAGAGCGCTGAAGGAATGGCTTGCAGAGTTCAGTTTGTAAAATTCTGTTTTCAGTGTTTATATTTAGTTTCCGTTTCGTTGGTGTTGCAGAGGCTGATCCTGCAAATATTTACCCCAGTCAGGTTTTGTGTGTAGAGTTCCTGGGAGTGCAGTGGGAGCTCAGCCCAGGGAGGGCACAGGCCTGCAGTGGGCTGAGCATGGAGAAATTCAGTTGTATCTTCTGGTCAGGGTTTTATATATATACATATACACATATCCATGTATATAGCACATACATGTGATGATCATTTCAGGTTCTGAGAGAGAAAGGCCATTCAAAGCATCACTTACTGATTCCCACCTGAGAGAAGGCTCAGTGAGACAGAACGCAGCAGCATGGTGAGTGTTCTGTTATGGCATAAATGCTAGCACAGACAAGAAAGAATGAACAAATTGATTTTTAAAAGGAGTCCTGAGATGAGATTGCTGGTCTACAATTATTACACTGTTGGGGAGGGACAGAAACAGCCCCAGGACTGCTCTTGTCTGCACATCCTCTTTCACTCACATTCTCTCCAACACCTTTACAGAGCGAGAGCACCAGTGACAGAGGCTGCAGCAGTACCAGTTCCCTTCAAGAGGATCTCTCCAACCTCGTGGTCTGGGCACACACTCATGGGACCATATGCAACCAGATCCCAGCCCTGGAATTTATGCAGAACATGGATCACACGAGCAATGACAATGCTGTGCTGTGGATGTGCAGACTTGGACATGCCTATCACTGGCACTGTGGGAAGTCACTTGAAAGAGCTAAAGAAGAGACTGAGGGTGTGGAAAGGAGAAAGAGGCTCCTGTCTTCTGAGTCTTTGACAAGGGAATCCAGCTTTGAGGAAAAGAGGCTCAAGCTGACCCCATCATCTTTTGAGATGCATCAAGCAGATTCTGGGAGCACAGGATCATGTGGCAGATCCCAAGGGGTCACTGAGCAGAAGGCTGACAGTGCCTACACAAAGAATAACAAGTCCAGGGAGAGTCAAAATACCAGGAAACCCATAACATCATTCTGTGCAGCAGAGCAGCACTTCTCAATGTCTGGTAGTAGAGTCCAGACTGGCGAACAGGATGTGAAGTCCAAAAGTGACGAAGACATACGGATCATCATCTCTGATGAAGAGCAGTGTGAGGCAGATGACGGCAACCAAGGAGACAGAACCAGCGAGGATAATGTGTCAGAGGCATCTGCTCAGGAGTTGCAGATGCCCTCCTGCCAGAAGATGGCATTGCACCAGCCAACAGCCTCCAAAAGAGCTGCCTTTACCCCCACGGCAAAGCCACCTGTAGCCCGTGCCTACATTCTGCAGGCTCCTGTCAGCAACTCGGAGGGCCTGAGCAGGAACATCCTGAGGCTGGCTTCTTCCACTGCTGCAGGGCCCATGGCTGAAACTTCCAAAGCAAAGAGCCTCCCAGAGTCAGCAGCACCAAAGGTATGTTTGAAACCCCTTTCTGCCCCCAGCACTGAAGCCAAGGCCCAGCTTGAATCACAGCCCTCGGTGATATTCTTTGAGCTGCAAGCCACTGCTACTGTTCAGCAACATCTCCAGCTGAGCCCTTCAGAGTGTGGCACACTGGGAACGGGCTCCAGTGGGGATGGTGCTGAGAGTGTGGGTGAGGACAGGGAGAGAGCAGGATCCAGGCAGACACCTTGTTCTTCAGCCTTCCAGAGTCCAGAGAGCCATCCACCTGCAGCCCCAAATGGAGGTAAGATAGCGTGGAGTACTGTGCCTGCAGGGGTGTGGGGGTGTTCTATCAATCACTTTCCCAAAATATCCAAGGAGGGTGAGTTCACATCACTGCCAAGATCTGTACTGCAGCATCTAAGTAAATCTCTTGGATTTGGGGCACTCCTGTTTCTGCTCAAGGGGACTACAAAGCTCCCTGCCTAAAGGAATTGGTATTTCTGTAGGGAATGCCCTTCTCTGGGGTACCCAAAGGTGTTCTTGGCTGTGCCTCAGCCCAAACATCCCAGTTTGAATACTCTGGTTTTCCATTTTACCCAGTACCCCCACACAGTATGTTGGCCATACTTGAGAGAGTCCCTGTGGGAAACTGGAGCCAGAGCAGGGAATTCAGGTCTCAAGAGGAAGTAACACAGAGAAATTGTTGCTAAAGCTCTGGCTGCACCAAAATCAGTGGCAAAACCTCCCAGTGCTGGCAGTGGCAGCAGAGTGTCAGTCCTGCATAGGAAGTGCAGGACTCCACACTTCTCCACTAATGCTTTAGTCCTTTCAAGAATGAAGGTTTTCATATGTGCTGTCCTGCAGCACAGGGGCCTGGGCATGTCCTTGTGAAGGGCAGAGGTTGCTGAGGCAGCATTTGGGGTCTCCCTGGGATGTGCTTACAGCACCAGTGCTGGTCCTGAAAAGGCTTAGGGGTTGTTGTTCCTTGTGGAGCCATAACCACACAAACTGCCACAGCTGGGATTTGGGAGCAGTATTTTACTATTTCCATAACTGACATCATGTGTCATGTGAAGGGACTGGGAATTCTTCTGGGAATGTCTGTAGTAGCTGTTTCTGCCAAGGTAACTGGCTCATGGCTCAGAAGAGGCCTCAGCATTATTGATTCGTGAGCTGTTCCTCTCTGCAGCTGGAGCAGTCAGTACAAAACAGGCCAAAACCCCAAACCAGTGGCACAGCCAGCAGTCTTTCAGAATGACAACTAAGCCTGTAAAATAGAACCTGATGCAAAAAGGGGAATCTCTAGGTGTTGGCTCATGAGCCCTTTTCCATCACCCCGTCCTCAGCCCTGGACGAGTCACAGGCGAGCAGATGGAGCTTTCCAGCAATCCAAAGAATTCATTTCTCATGCTACATCGAGCTAGGTAGATGTGGTATTGCCATGGCAACTTGAGAGAGAGCCCAACTGGAATCCTGGCAGTCCTTTAAGCAAAATCATAGTACACTTTTACTCACCTGTTTGTTCTCCCTCACCATCCATCCCAACCTTTGGTGCATGCTGTTATTTCAGAGTGAGAGGGAAATTCCCCTGTATGGCAGTGAGCAGGGTCAGCTGCCAAGGGAGAGGGAGCATGAAGGAGCACAACTTGCTCTGGAGAGCTGGGCACTGTTGGGTTGTGCTGTCTTGTGGAGAACACAAATATACCACAGTTCTAGGGGAAGGGGTTTGGGAGAGCCCTGTCCTCTCTGAATGCCTTCCAGAAGGCAGGTAGACACTATCCTTGTATCTCCTTGTGTTTTACTGATCTTTGTGGATTCTTGCTGTCCACAGAGCTGTGTCTTGTCTTTTAGATGTGCTGAAGAAGCAGGAGAAAAAGAAAGCCTATACCATAAAAGTGTTCAAAGAGTGGCTGAAGTTGCACCACCCCTCTGAGACACGCAGTATCCACACGCTGCCTCCTGCAGACCTCGACCACTACCTGGTCTCCTTCTTCAACTCTGCCAAGAAACAGAATGGCATGGATTTTTCTGCCAGTTCCTTAAACTTCTTCTGGTGCAACATCAACCGGTACCTCAAGGACCACAACTACCAGTACAACATGTTGAGAGGGCCAGAGTTCAGGGCCTCTCAGCAGGCCTATAAATTAAAGCATCGGTACATGTTCCAAAAGAAGGAGGAAGGGTGGAATGTTGTGGAGAACCTGACAGATGAAGATGTGGAAAACCTTCTTAAGAAGGGAATTTTAAGCAAGACACACCCTCAGGGCTTGCTGCACCTCATGTTCACCAACCTAATTAGGGGGTTTGGGGCAAACACCCACCACCAGGCCCATCTGCTGTACTGGGGACAGGTGGTGCTGAGGAAAACCAGAGGAGAGGTGGAGTACTTGGAGTGGAAGGATGATCTGAGCCCCAGGGGAAACGAAGGGGTGCTAAGGCCACAGCTCCTTGCCAAGCCTGAGGATCCAGAGAGCTGCCCAGTCGCCATCTACAAGGAGTATGCCAGGAAGAGGCCGCCAGACATGCTGAATGACAACCACCCTCTTTACCTGTCTCCCAAGTCACTGTGCTCCGTCTGGGACAAAGTGTGGTACAGCAGGAAAGCACTGACAAAAGCCAAAATTGATAAGATCTTGAAAGCTATTACCCAGGAAGTCAGAGGAGCTGTAGGGAAGACCAGTAAATAGGGGTGTCCCTTCGGCTTTGCCCCTTCAAACACTCCAAGGCTGCTCTGAAACACAATCCTATTGTAATATCTAGAGTAGGTTGAAAACAAACATCCTTCTGCTGGGCTTCACCTTGGCACTGAAGGTACCTACAGATCTGCAGCACCTTGGCTTTCAGGGAAGTTCCTTTGTTGTTGTTTCTGTTACTGGAATTGATAATTCAATGAGTTAATGAGACTCTTCAGTTTCACGTTTGCCAAACAAGTTAATGTTCTACCACATGGTCAATGCTGTTAAAAACAACCAGTGCTGATACAGAGAGGGCTTGGGGGTGGCAGAGCCTGGCCAGGAGCATCAGCTGCACCCACATTTTGAGGCTGACACCCCACACAGCTCAGCCTGAGGCACAGACCTGCAGGGAAGGATGAGCAACATGAGGAGAGTGATGATGCTGCTGATCCCAACCTTGCAGGAAGGCTTCTGACAAGGTTCAGGTCATTTCCCTTAGATTGAAGGGAATTCCCTTAGATTGAAGGGAACTTCGTAGATTGAAGATGTTGTGGCTGTTTTAAGAAGTTATTTAAAGTGTCTGACAATGTTGAAAGGTTTTATGGTAAGTGGTTTCCCTGGAGTGCAAAACACAACTCCACAAAGGCACTGGGAGGTGTGCTCAGCTCTGCTCAGCTGCCCCAGCATTGTTTAGTTACAGCTGTTACAGCTCAGTCAGGTTTTTGGTTGCATTGTTGGCAGAGCCAAATAAAAGAACTTTTAATTCAGTCCTGTCTGTCTGTGTCTGAAGAGCAGGTGATGTTTTCCTGGAACACTGGTATGTTGCCTGTTGTGCTAGTCTCTCCTGCCCCCAGCCCAGTGACACAGAGCTTTGGGTCCTTTGAAGCCCTAGGAGCCATTCCCATGGTTTCAAACGAAGCCTTGGGGGTCAAGCTCTTTGCCAGAATTGGTCCCATTCAACCAACTGAACATCAAGAAGTAACTTAAGGACGTTTGAAGAGACATAAAACCAGACAAACTCCTCAGTGCTGGAGGGAGTCTGCCAGCTCCTCTTGTGCTTTGGAGCACCGATGGCATCACCATGACACCACAGCTGTCCCGAGGGTCCCGCCGGTCCCGGGTGACCCAGCCACGGTCACACCTCTGGTCCCCGCTTCCCTCAGCCCCCAGACCACCGCGGCTCGGGCTCTTTCCTCCCCGGTGCTGTTCGGCTCGGCCCACGCCCAAGGCTCGGGACCGAGCGGCTGCTGACGGGCAGAACAGATTGCACCATCTGCCCTCTCTGACCTGTCACCGCACCCGGGCACCTCCCGGCTCCCCGGGGCTCCACCGGGGAAACGCCCGGTCAGCGCCCGCCGAGCGGGGCCCGGGTCCGCACCGGGACCCCCGGCAGCGCTGGCGGAGCAGGGTCCGGGTCTCAGGGGGGTCAGTACTGGGACCCCGGCAGCGCTTGCAGAGTGGGGTCGGTACCGACCGCTGGGGTCCATACCGGGGGCTCAGCGGATCCGTACCGGGAGCCCGGTCAGCGCTTGCAGAGTGGGGTCGGTACCGGGGTCCCGGCGGGTCCGTACCGGGTCTCAGGGGTTCGGTACCGGGGTCCTGGCGGGTCCGTACCGGGGTCTCAGGAGTTCGGTACCGGGCTCCCGGCGGGTCCGTACCGGGGTCTCAGGGGTTCGGTACCGGGGTCTCAGGGGTTCGGTACCGGGCTCCTGGCGGGTCCGTACCGGGGTCTCAGGAGTTC
>VXAX01000743.1:0-28635 GCA_013399835.1 Leptocoma aspasia
TATTTCTATTTCTATTTCTATTGTCACTCTGCAGCGCTTGCCAAAGCACAAATGAATTCTGGTTTCTAGATTTAAACATGCCATGGATAGACATGTATGCACATGATGCACGGGCTCAGAGATGATGTGGGACTACAGCAGTTCCATAAATGCTGCTTACAGTAGGCTATGGGACTGTAGGCAGCAATGTAATCATATGTATTTTCCAGAGGAGACGGCTGTCTTTTCAATGCCAGTCCACTTTAAAAAGCAAAAATAAGCTCTAAACACTTGGAATTAAATAATACTCTTGAAGAGTAGGTAGGATTCATTACACACATTCCTAATTAGGTCTTAGAAATTATTTTATATGGTATTAAATAACATGTTTTGCTTTGAACTCTCAACCTCACTCTAATCACCTTCCAGCTTTTTTGGGTACTCTTGGGTTCAAACTAAACCCCACTCTTTCTCCTCAAATAATCCATCAAGGGTTGTTAGCTGGGGAAAGTAACTCAGTGACGTAATTGGTTTCCTCTCAAAAATGTGTATGAATGAAGAGAGTTGCAGCTGTTAGTGAGTACAGAGATAAACTTTCCATGCTTTAAGTCTTTTGATAAGTATTTGTGTATATATTTTGCAGCTAACCCATTTTAAGGGAAAAAAAACCCAACAAATCATCTCTACTTCCTAAAAAGTGAACTCCTATTAAAAGTAAAGGAAATCATAAACTTTCTTAAATTGCTTGACATGTAAGATATGAAAAAGTAGGCATAAAATGCTGTTCTGTATTCTGAAGCTGGAATAAAGGAGAATGGGTGCAGGGAAGTTTCTACAGAAAAGTAATAAATCATTTTCCATCTAATTTTCTCAGGGCTTTGAAACTCCTCCTGACATAGGTCCTTCTCCTCCAGCAGGTTCTCCCTATAGCCTCCATCACTGATCACTTGGGAAGTTAGTCTGGAAGTCTCTCTTCTCCTTCCCCCATCTTCTCACCATCCTTAGTCTATCTTCTTCTCCAAATACTAATTGAAATTAATTTTAAATCACAAATCTGAGTAGAATGCACATGACAGACCCCTCAGTATTGTCCTTTAAGGTGGCTTGGATGTATAGTAGCTGTATTAGCCCAGCAAGCAGGGGAAAACTTACAGCCTTGTAAAGACAGTTTAGGCACTGAGCAGAACCATTTGGTCTCCAGTCATACATGTGGAGCTCTCAAGCTAAAATATAAAAGAGAAAGTCACAAATCGTTACAGCTTCAGGTAATCAAATCTCAGTGGTGACTAAGACACTGAACTTTCAAAGCAAAACTGCCTTTAAAGGCAGACCAGCATCAGCTCAGAGCCCACTAAACTAGGGTAGACTTTAAAGCACATAAATGTGTCTGTCTAACAACAAAAACCTTTTAAATTAGGTCAAGTGAAACTACTCTGTAACCACAATCGTGGCTCCAGTGCAATATTAGTTCAGGTTGTTTTTTCTTTATGAGAATCTCTGTATTAGAGATTTGTATTCATGTAATTATTGGCCAAATGCCTGACTGCAATTTCTTTCTGTCAAATGAAGACATAAACACAAGAAGGGTTTAATTTACATGGCTTTTGTGTGTGTGTGATTTACAGTGATTTTTAGAGAGGTGTCTGAGCAGACAGTGGCCCCATTAAGTTCAGTGTGATTTTTAAAATCTGCCAGAAACTCTGGCAAATATTGAAGTAGCTGGTGAAGGCTCAGTTTTTCACTTCTTTAAGAGAAAAATAAAAAAGGGGCAAATATATATACTGTTATTCATATTCAGTTAGGTTGGATATCAACATTTAAGTTAGCTAGATTCAACTCATGAAGGAATGAAGGACTGACCGTATTTTTAGTGCCTGTGCTGCAGTAAAAAGGAGTTCTCCACCTGTAAAAGGAGTTTGACAGGAGCAATGTCCAGGAAAATGCATCATTAAACAGGGAGTGGGCACCACCATTCACACCAAGGTGGTATGAGAAAGTAGGTGGGGCACACAAGGATCTTCTCCAGCAGTGTAAGAAATCGGTGCAGGTGTGAAGTGTTTGAATTTTCTCGGATGAATGTGGTCAGTGAACCACGTCTCCCTTCCACTGATTACTGGCTTTAAAACGTATTAAATATTTGCTGCCTCAACCGTTGGGTTCAGAAAATGCATCACTCGGTGAGTCACAGCAAATGCATGGCATAGTTAGCATCTGTTGGGGTTAATTGACAGAGAACTCTTCAAAAACAGAAATAGACTCTTAACTCCTCTGCCTACTGTTTCTTCTTTTCACAGAGATGACACAAAGGGAAGAAAATCTTTGTGCAGAATCTCATTGAATTGATGAGCTTATGCAGAGCAGTTACAGGCAATGTGTGGCTTTACGTGCCTAAAGTGTTTTGTAAAACCCAACAATTTACGGGTGCATATTTAGTATATCCATATTATATATTAGATACATTCCAGAGAATACTTGTAAGAAAACCCCTGTTCCTGCACTCCCTAACACCTTTGTCCCCTGGGTTCCACCCTGCTGTTGAGCTGAAGCCTTTTTTCATCACATCTTGATTAATACTAGGTGCTAAAAGCAAATTGGTGATAACTGCTGGTCATGACAGCTCTTGTGCAAGCTCTTGCCAATGGCAGCGCTGGTTCTTTCCTGCTCTTACCTGCAGCAGCCTTCGTATTTTAATCATGGGCCCCAAGCAGAAATTGTCAATTAGATTGAGCCTTGTGGTTGTCTTTGAATAAATGTTCTTTAGCAGATAGATTTAGTGCCCTGCTACTCTATTCCCCTGGTTTCTATGTGCAATATACCTTCCATATACACTAAAATGAAGTATCTTCCTGGGGAAAAAAAAATCTATCCAATCACACAGCAGATAAAATGGCTACTCTGCTGAACTCCAGAAAGAAATGAGAGGGCTTGATGAATGCCTTGAGGCCAAAACAATGATTCTCTTGCTGCTTTCTCTTGGAAAAAAAAATCTAAGATGGAAAATCGGAGTTATTTCAATTTAAACAGCATGGAGGATTGTGGTAAAAGAGACAGTGTCACTTGTTTTATCACATCTACATTTGATCAATGTCTCTTGAACAGTTTTGTTCCAAGTGGGGTAATGGAAAAAGAGATCTTCTGTGTATCTGGCTACAAATTATTGATGAATGGGGTAGGGTCTGTGAGGATGCAGGGCGAGTGTTTCCACTGACTCATGAGAGCTGTGGGGGATGCTGGGTGCAAACACAGCTCAGTTTTGCTCCAAAGAATGGCGGCATAGTCAGAAATTTAAAAATCACAGACACTTTGCATGTAATGATATCTGTTGGACTTGAGTGGGCTGTGAAAAGGAAAGATGATAGAATCTGGAGTTTGCTTATGTCTGAGAAAAGTATAGTCCAAGGCAGGGAGGGACTGCACATCATCTTACATCAAACCAGTGTCTGATCCATTTTTTCAAAGAAGTTGTTGTTCTCTTTTATAGTGGAACTGACTATATACATATGATGCTCATACTCTGGAGCAAGTCAATGAGGGAAAACATCTCTCACTGGGAGGAAAACATTCCCCTTGAAAGGTGTGTGATGGGGACAGCAGGGTACTGAGAAAAGCAAGATCCCACACTGCTCCATGGTGCTGGGCCAGTGTATGTCCAAATCACCCCCAGGAGACATGGGGAGGACTGCCATTATCTGCCTAATAAATGAGTCCAGAGCTGAGACTGGGGACTGGACATTGAGGCTGAATCACAGAATCATTCAGGTTGGAAAAGGCCTCCAAGTCTGCACAAAAATACCTTTAACAGAGTACCTCCATGCCCACCAAACCATATTGCAATGTGCCAGGTCCAGTCATTGTGTGGAATGCTTCCAGAGTGGTGAATCCACCACTTCCCTGGAATTCCTGTCCCAGGGCTTCACCACACTTTCAGTGATGAAATTTTTCCTAATATCCAACCTGAACCTCCCTTGGTGCAACTTGAGGCCATGTCCTCTGGTCCTGTGCCTGGTTGCCTGGGAGCAGAGCCTGACCTCACCTGGCTACACCCTCCTGTCAGGGAGTTGTGGAGAGTGATAAGGTCACCCCTTGGTCTCCTTTTCTCCAGGATAAACAACTCTTCTACCCTCAGCTGCTCCTTATCAGATGTGTGCTCCACACCCTTCCCCAGCTCCATTGTGCTTCTCTTGACATGCACCAGTGCCTGTTCTTGTGGTGAGGGGTCATGTTCCACCAGAAATGTTCATAAGAATATTTTTTTCTTTTTAATTTCCTGTCTTTGGGATTTTTTTTGGTTGGGGTTTTTTTTAATCATTCTTCATTCCACCTCTCCAGCTTTTAAGAAAATGAAAATTTAAAAAAAAAATGAAAACAAAAAATAAATCTGACAAAACCAACAGAAACACAAGAAGAATTGAAAAAGTTTCTCTAGCACATATTTCAGCAGTTGTTCTGATGGGCCCTGAGTGCACACACAAGTGAGTTGATGACTAAAAACGTGATGCTTAGGGTTGGAAGTAGACAAAGGGAATTTGTGGTGCTTGGCAGCGGATGTGCTTTATCCAACACGTGCTCCTCTGTGTGAGAGTATGGCTGGGGGAGGCAAAAGAGAAAGGGAATAGTTGTTACCATGTTATGAATGGCTGTAATTAGGTACCTTGCCCAAGGTGACATGGAAATCCTCTGTCAAAAATGAAAATGGTAATCCAGGTCTTGTGGAGAAAAGCCCGCTGCAAGACACACAGAGTTATCCTTCCCCTTGTAGCTGCTGCTTTCCAGCTAAGCCCTTTCCTCCGGGGCTGTGGGCATTGGTCTTACCTCTAGGAACATAATGATTCAAAGAAAAGGTGCTTGGGCAAAAAGGATTAGTAACTCTAAGCCTCCAACCACGGGCAGTGTGTAGAACAAACGCCTCTTACTGACAGTTCAAAGGTCCGTCTTAGGTTGTGAGAGGGGTTTTGGGGTGCTTTTACTATTAATTTTTTAATTATTATTTGGATTTTGTCAGAATGGAAAAGGCTCCCACGCAATGCAAACTCCAGTAATTTTGCACTGAATAAAATGGAGGCAGCATTTGCCTGTGCTTCCCCTGCAATTACAGAGAGATTCTCGTGTCTTGTTTGAATTTCCTTTGTCGTTATGAAACACAACAGGCTGACGGCTTGGTATTAAAAGCAATTGTGTTTCCATTCATGCAGATGCCAGCCTGTTTAGGTGAATTTACTAAGTCCCTAGACGTACATTTTTATATTATTGCTGTCTCTGGGCCGTGCTGAGCATTTTAATTCTCTGAAAATAACCTCTGTTTTCCTTTCATCTCTTCATTAGCTCTTTCATCATGAGCACATGAATGTAAAAATGTATATATCTCTTAAAGTTGTGTGTAATAAAGATGTTTGTATCATTCCAATTTGTTGAGCTGTGCTTTTAACGTTGCATGGCTTTCACAACCATAAAATGGCACAATTATTTCTGTGTTGTATTGCTTTGTACCCTGAGGTTCCATTTAAAACAAAGCAGAGAGATGTGTTTATAGGCAGTATTGAAAGCAATGTATATGGATCTTGATGTCAGGCATATTTTATTGAAGTAAGATTAAATGACAAGTTCTACACTATTGAAGTGAAATCAGAATGAGATTTTGTGCTGAGCTACACATTGTTAAATCAAAATTAAAGTAATACTAAGCTGTGTTGTTATCTTTGTGGCTTTTTGGTGGCATCTTTTAAAAATCAACTTTATAGCCAATTATAAATATTTTAATGTAAATATTCTGAGCTTTCTGGACACATTGTTACATTATATGTTACATATATCACAACGTTACTTCATTGTATATGCATGTGCTATCAGGTATGAGAAGACTGAATTTTCCTGCTATACATTGTGAATATATGTTTGGATTAAACCCTTGCAAATAAAACTAATTTTCTTTCTTTTCTTCCTTTCTTTTTTTTCTTTCTTTTTTGAGATGTACCATCAGGTACATCTCAGGTAAAAAGCCCTTTTTATTTGATCTCTTCACCTATTTTGTTGCACTGAAAATAGATTCAGAAGGCTTAGGTTTTTTTCTAGAGGGAGATGTTTAAATTATATCTGTTTTAAAGTTAAATGCCTGAGGTTGTCTCTACCTGCACCACAGCAAGGACAACAGTATGAGAAAATTAGGAAAATTGTGAATTTCCTTTCTGTCTACAGTTTTTATTTTGCTGGGAGGAGATCCCATAGGAAACAGAGTTTTCCTTTCAAATTTGCATTTTTGATTCATAGAAGGGACACATTTCTGATTAACAGAGGGTGTCCCAAATTACAGGCTTAATTAGACTATTTGTGCTTCAGGATGTGAAGGAATTGCCTCTTGAAGGATGGTCGAATCACATATCTTGCTTCAGTGTTTTAAGATGAGCTGCACTGCAGGAACACCTTGTAGTTTGCACAGGCACTAAAATTTCTGTTATGGTACAGTATTAGTGTCTGGAAAATATAGTTACTTCAGGCTTTTGAAGCTGTGGAGTTGATGGCTCAAACTTCTTAGTGTGCTCTTGCAGGAATTTGAGTATGTAAGGGAACATCAGCTTCCTATTTTAACTGCATGTTCAGCCTGGACTCTGAATGTCAAGTTGGATTTTTTTTTAATCATCACTGGCGTTATTATGTCTCTCACCTCTTTTTCCCATGAGACAGTAATCTTAGCAATATATGATCTAATAAATATAGATGATTTAAAATCCCAGCTGCCTTTATTCCATCGAGTCATGGTTTAGCCTCTGCCTGGTATGTGTCACGTTGTGACTCTCTTCACCTTTTTGGTTTTTTCCTGGCTGTTTCCCTTCCAGGTTTTTTCTTCTTTTCCATTAAAATTGCTAAAGATGGAGTTTCTCCTGCAATGTGTTTTATTCAGCACAATCAGACCTGGTTCTCATTTAGACCTATAGACATTGATATCTCAAATATATTCTTTCTTACTACTACTATTATTTTTTTAATACGTGGATTTTTATAGCTCAGTCCCAGACTCCACCCACAAGGGTGAATTACATAGAGCCACTGTGCAGAATACACTTCTTTGGTCAGGTGGGCATTCTAGTCCAAAATTTCTGCCTTAATAATTGAGTTGATGAGAGATGATTCTATTTAATGATATATAACTATATAGAGAGCATTATATATAATAAAATTTTACATAATAACAAAATCTGTGGCATGGAAGTATGATTTTTGCCTGTGCACTGAAAGGCTGTGGCTTTGGGTTTTGTTTTGTTTGTGCTTTTTTCCCTAATGTTAGCAAAATCTATCTACAGATTAAATCCTATCTGTAGGACTACTATTAGGTGAGGGCTAGCAATGTTTGAAAGCTCAGCTTATGAAAACATGTTTATCCAGGGGGAGAAAGGAAGAAAAGTTGCTTTAATTTAGTTTAATGTTTCAAGTCCTTTGGGTGGCACAGTAAGAAGGTCTTTTGCTAGGCTCAGAGGGAGAGCAAAGTAACTGACATATTGTTGGTTCAAATATTTGTCTGTTACAACTTGAGTATGCTAAGCCCACAGATTTTTAGATAATTTTTGGAATTTTTTCCTTTTGTTTCCATTTTTATGGAGAAATTTGATACTTGAAGAAATTGAGGAACTTACCACACAGTGAAAAACCAAGCTGAATATATTCGTTAATACCAACCCCACAGCTGTCTTGTCCATTTTTAAAGGGGCACATACTTTTAGGGCTTGAAGAATTAATAAGGAAAAAAAAAAAAAAGACCAGTATGATGTATTTTGGGGAAAACTTTGCAGTCATGTTTCTTCAAGTTTGCCCAAATGGGCAGAACTGGTGAACCCACAATGATGATCTCTGTCTAAATGGCACTGCTGCTGTGTTGTTCACTGTTAACAAAGAATAAGAACTGTGGGGAGCTACGAATAATGAATATTGGTAAATAGCAGGGAAAATCCACAGGACACTCTCAGGGATCCAATTACCAGCTGTAGCAGAGTTGTCTGTCACTCATTGTAGGTAATACATGGAGAAAGATGTCTTGAGGGAATTGTTATCCATTTTTGGGTGCTTTTCTTTAGACGTTGGTATGAAAGCAAATAGGCTTCATAAGGTCTAGCTGCTTTTGGCTCTTCACTTCTTTTTTGGTGCCAGATGACCTCTACCCTTGACAGCCAGTGCCAGTCTGAGTCAGGCATGTGAATGCAGTCCATGTCAGCAGCTGCACTGCATATACACTTTTTCCATTTATCCTTGGGACACACTGAAAGACTCCTCAAGCCCCTGCTGTCATGCAGCATGGCAACTTGGCAGCCTTGTTTATGCCAGCTCTTGGCCCCTTCCCTTTCCTCACCTGTTCAAATCCTCTGGCTCAGCACGTGTGCCAACAAGCGTGACCAGGTGTAAAGAGGCACGTGGCACCAAAGTGACGTGGCTGTCACACAGGATGGGCTTCCCGCCGTGGCGATGGCTCCTCCCGCGGCACCGCCCGCACGCGGCCCGCGGAGAACCCGCTTCCCGACAGAGAGGGAACATTCCTGACTTTGGGGAAACGTTTGTGCTCTGACCCTGGTGCTGCAGTGCCACTGCTCAGTGAGCTCTTTGCTTTCCCTCTTCCCCACGTGTGCTGCTCATCCCGCTCCTGTTTCGGAGCGGAGGTGACGTGATTCCAGTTGTCAGCGTCAAAATCCGCAGGCAGCAAGACGTTGCTGCTTTATTGGTCGCTGCCAGGAAATCATCCTGGTAGAGCAGATCCTGCAGGTAATTTAATGAGACTGCTGCATTTCAGGATGCTTGGAAGCTCCACTGAAGGCAAGTCCTGGTTATAGAGGCACTTCACAAAATGCTGGGTGACTTAACTGCACCAAGTGCTGTATGTTGTGCTGGCCTTCTCAGCAGGTGAAAAAGCAGTACCACTGCTAAATCCTGGTGGAAGAAATTATCAGGTATATGAAAATATGATTTGGTGAGTAGGAACTATGAAACATTTGGTTTCAACCCACTAACAGTCCAACTAATTTTGAAAAATAGTTACAGTATTGGTGTTTTGGTGTTGGAGGAGACCAACAGCAGAAGGTATTTTAATTCAACCGTCTTCCTTTGCACAAGCCAAACCAGCTGGAGAGGTTTAGCCATCAGAGGTTTCACAAGCTGATGGATCTGAGTCAATTTCCCAGAGGCCAGGTGGTGAGAACTCAGGCTGGATGTAATGGCCTTATGAAAAACATGATATCTCATAGAGTCATATTTTGTTTGCATTGGAAGTGACCCTAAAAATCATCTATTTCTAATTCCCCTGCCATGGGAGGAATGCCACCCACTAGGCCAGGTTGCTCAGGACCCCTTCCAGGCTGTCCTTGAATGCTTGCAGAGGTGAGGCCTGTCTCAGTCCTGTCCCATGGGTTGATACTTCACAAAAAATAGTTTCCCTGCCTTGGAAGAGAGACCAAAGATGCGTTACTCCAAAAGGCAGAGCTTTTAGCTACATTTCTCTGCTGCCTGTCTCAGTGGTGTACTCCATCAGTAATTTCCAGCTGTAAAGCTGTCAGTCTTCCACTAGTTCAAAATCAACTTTAAAATAAAGCCAGGGCTTCTCCATGGCTTTGCAGGCTATTTTTGATGGCTTTGAGAATGGCTGAGAAGGAGGCAGGTGCCTGTGCTGATTTTCTGTGGTTGGGACAAAGCTTTGTGAGTTACATGGAAGTAGAAAACAAAGAGGGGTCACAACCACATCACATTTTACTGGACTTGCCTGCCCCCCTTCAGAAGCTACCCTCCCTCCACCAAACACAATTCTTTCTGACTTCCATGAAGTTATAAGTGATTAAGGGTAGGGATCCAGAAATCCCAGAGTGTGAGAATTCAAAGCATTCAGATCAAACGGGGCATGGTGACAAAAATGTAGGCAAAGGACATGGAGCAAAAATTCCAGCTGTAATTGCAGTTCTGCTGCATCAAGCACTTATTCAGACAATGAACAATTGAAAAGCTATTCACATCACTTCACATTTGCTTAGCCTTGTGGCTAACATGTCATTTTGGTTATTGTTAGATGGCAACCAAAAGCAGTGAATAGTCTGCACTACTTGGGAAAGAATTTAAAAATCTGAGTAAATCAATAACTCTCTTGGATGCCTCTCATTGCCCTAAGTTAGACATGGAAGTACTAGGTGAACTCAACCTGTTCTCTGCAAGGGCCTTGGTCTATTCTGTATCAGATGTGAAAAGCCAGAGAAAAATAATTAGAAATTATGTATCTAATTTTTGCACGGTGAAAGCCAACTTGTCTGCTGCTTCTTCTTCTGTAGAACCTATTAGCGTTTCTCCAGGTTGGACCTGGGGCTTCCAAAATCTGAGAGGCTTTCTTGTTCTTTAGATTGCTGGCAGCAATGGCTCTTAAGTTTAATAAATAAATAAACAAAAAACCCACAACAACTAAAACACTCTGTCTGAAGTCCATCCATAGAGAAATTATATAGCTTTGTGAAACAATGCAGAGGAAACCAAGTACACAGGTAAGATCCTCTTTAGCCACTGAGACTGCAAGGCTATCAGAATAAAAATAAAATTAATATTAATCACTGCCAATAGTGTTGTTTGGCTTTAGCATTTTACTTGATGCAGAACAAGCACAGAGAAATAAAAGAAACCTGTTCATGACAGAGAGCTCTCCCAAATGCCCTAGTCAAGAAGAAATCAAGCCTGTTTGTCCAAATTTTTGCCATGCAGCATACTTTCTGACTTTTGTTTGTTTGTTTTTTTGTTTTTTTCTTCTTAGTGAAAATCTGGCAATGCCATACAACTGTATGACAACAATACAATAAAAACCTGGCAATGCTTTCTCTATAACTGCCTAGGAGTCCTGTATGTGTTAATGTGTGGCACAGTGCCTAAAGTGAGAGGGAGTGGATGTCTCAAACCTTCCTTTTAGAGTTTCCAGCTTTCATTACTCCTCCAGAACAAATATCAGAAGTAATAACCAAATAGGTTTGGATTATTTGATTGCCTTTAAACGGTATTCAGGTCCTTTCATTGCAAGGAGCAGAGTTTAATTGCTCATCTGGTTGATAAAGAGACAAAGCTACATGGTTAATCAATAGACCAAACTAGGTCAAGGATAGGACTTGGAATCCATATGAATCAGGGTTCCCATTCCAAGCTGGCAATAGGCATCTTGTGTGACCCTGAAGAAATTATTTAGTATCCTGGGGGCCTCTGTTCAGTATTAGAAAATCAGGATGATAGTAATGAAGTATTATGAAGACATAACTCAGCAGTACTTGGATGGGGTTATAAAAGTGCTTTCCTGATGTGCTCTTAACATCAAGGGCAGGGTAGATTTAGTCACAATCCAATTTATCCTCCAAAATATGAGTGAGTCCAGTTCTCCTTGTACTTTAAGAACAGAACAGGTGTGGGATGTGTTATGCTTTGGGCTGTTTACATGGTTGGTTATCCCAGTTCCAAAGACAAGCTAGGAGCAAAAGGCTTTTGGACATGAGGGATGTTGTCCTTGAATTGGATGGAACAGTGTCTCACACCAGCTACATTACTTTGTGCAAACAACTAACACGATTATGGGTTTATATTAAAAACAGTAATTCACAGTCACAAAAAAAATCACTCCCTGAAGACAGCTTAATACAAAGAGGCTGATTTGGTCATTGCGTGTTCTGCCAAACCCTTTTTTAAAATTAGATCTTTACTTTGTGATTTTCTTCTTTTTTTGCTCAAGGGTACTTCAGAAAAATAGTGGAGAGATATATAAATGGGGTGTCTCCATCTATAAATTCTTATGTAAACTGCTAGGCTCAGAAAACCCAGACAGACTTGTCTGCCACTGTGCTGGGTTCTGTAAAAAAGCACCTAAATTCAGAGCATATTACATTTTAATTAAAATAAACTGCAATGAGTATAAGGAAATCATTGAAAAGCAAAAGGCAAAAGTCCTTGGAGATTATTCATATTTGTCACTTAGAAGCAATTTCAGCACAAGTAGGGGGTTTCATGTCTTTAAAATAAGATAATATATGTAGGTTATGAAGCTATTAAGAAGTGATGGGTTCTATATCAGAAGATGTGTTTCAGAAGGGATTTTTTGTAGCTGGAATGTGCTTCCTGGGAATGTGAGNGCTAACATCTTCCTATTAAGAAGTGATAGGTTCTATATCAGAAGATGTGTTTCAGAAGGGATTTTTTGTAGCTGGAATGTGCTTCCTGGGAATGTGAGCTGGGTTTATAAAGGAGTCCAGTTAGCCTGCTACAGGTGGTCTTTTCCCTTCCTGGAGAGCTAATTTGAGCCAGACACTCAGTTTTGAAGAAGCAAGATAGTCCAATACCTAAACATGAGCACATGAATGAGTGATGAACACAACTTCTGACGGAGTGGAGGACTCTACATGGTGCTTCAATGTGTAGGTTTGGGCTTAAGCCATTAAGCAGCACAGGAGTCTTAATATTAAATAATATTCGTTTTCATTTCCTGTGCTGAAGTGCTCACAGTTCAGTTGTAAAAATCCACTAATTCATAATATTGTGTTGTTTGTGTTTTTCAGGATAAGGGTGTTTTTATTACAAAATCTTGCTCATGGCAGGAAGAGAGGATTTTAAAAAGGAGAGTAGGCTCATGCAGTATTCATTAATGGTGAATCCATTCTCGCACTCTTTTACCTACAGCTTGTTTTCTCTTTAGAGAGGAATTCAAAGCTATTTATGTTTAAGAGAGAAAAATTAAATTCCCTGTTGGATTGGGACTGGGGGAGAGTGGGTTGTTGCGGGTTTTTTCTGTTGTTTTGTTTGGTTTTGGTTTTCTGGTTTTTGGCTTGTTTTTTGCTTTTTACTTTTTAGATCTGCTTTCATCGATGCTAATACTTTGGAAAAGCTAAGTCAGAGCTATTTAAGTGTCTTGCAGAGACAGACACCAGCAGGCTTGCAGCCTGTGTTTATCAGGGCTGTGCTGTGTAGCTGCATTTATAACATCCAGCATCCACCAACAGGCCAAAGGGCAAATAGTTTAAAATGTGTTGCAATTTGAGAGGCTGCTTCTTTTTTGTCCTCTCTCTAAACAAGAGTTGTAGCAGTCAGTCCCAAACAATCTGAAGACAAGTTTTATTCTGTTTTATTTATGCTGTTTTATTCTTTTCCTATTAATTTCTCTGTCTTGGACCTAATGTAAAGGTATAGAAGTTTTCAGTCCTGTGATAAGTCATAGAAACCCCAAGCAGCAAGTCTGTCCTAGAAAAGAACATTACTGCAGTTATCTATGCAAAAGTGAAGCTGAAGTGGAATCTAAGTCATCCAGGCAATCTCAAGCCCTGAAACCTAATTTTAGTCTTTCAGGGAGTGGAAAGGGATGCACAGATCTACTTACTCCAACATTAGACAAGCCAAAAAAGGCTCATGTCATTTGAGACTTGAGCCTGTGGAAACAATTTGGAATGAAAATGTAGGAGCAAACTGCTTGCTTAATCATCATCTTTCCACATCTTCACTGAAGAAGAAAAGTAAAGTCAGATAAATCCAATTTGCCTGAGATTTTTCATGCATGCAGCTCCTGCTGTGAAGTAGAAAAATATTTCCTCTGCATTTGGAGAAGCCATGATAGCCTGCCAATGGCTAGTTTAACACCTGTAAGCCCACCTGGCTCTTAAACTAGTCCTGTGAATCCAGGCAGATAAAACAATCTTATTGCAAAGAGAGTAAGTTCAATTCTCATGGCTGTGCATAGTCTTTTATCTTCCATGCTCAATCCATTACTGTGTTTTCAGCACTTATTTCCAGTATCATACCCAAATAGTTTAAACCGAGAATTGAGATGTGTCTCACTATAGAGGACCCTGCCTGAGAAGTAGGAATATCTTATTAATTAAACATATTTTTATCAGTGTAGAGGGTTTCTTAAATACTTGTGCTTATATAGCAATGAAAAGGTATGATGATGATTTTAATTAATGATTTCACTAACTGTTGCATGATTTTTCTGATTTTTCCAAATAAAACCCTTCAAGCGCTTTAGAGACTTTAAATTTTAGAAAAGACAAAAGGGCAGAAGTGTGTGTTCTGAAGCATTCACCACACCTTTACCTTTCTTTGTGATTAGGGTGCATAGCACATCATGTAAAATTTCTTCCGTTTTCCTCTTCCAAAACTGCAAAATTTGTATTTATAACTCTCTGGCTTGCACTGAAGAGAGCAAGGAGTGTTAAACCAGGGACTGTTGCTTCAAACTGGAACAGCTGCAGTTGGGCAAAGTGGCAAGCCATTGATCATGGTGGGAGCTTTTTTTACTGATGGGAGGGGAAGGCTTATATGACCTAAGGGGATGGTGCATATTTTCTACTGGAAAGGGAAATGTGTACTATTTATAGCCCTTCAAATACTTCAAATCCTGTAAAAAAAAAACAAAAACCCAAACACCTTGTATGTCACCAATATATCTAAAAAAAAATAAAGCACATGAGAATTTAGGTATGTAAACGTGCTGCAAAAATGGTGATGCTTCCTCTGTGGTCAGCCAGAGTAGGGAATCAACCCTCCCTGGAAAGTCCTGAAAAATTTCCTCAAACAGTAAACTAATAATTTCTTGCCAGTAAAAATTTTCTCTGAAAAGCAAATAAACTTTCCAAGAAAAGTAAAATGGAATAGCACAAGCCTTCTGCATTGCTTCAACTAGCAGTGGGAAAATGTTATTATCTGGAAGTGAAAAAATTGAACTTTGGGAACTTTGTTTAACAATCATTTCTCTTCCTGATTGAAATAAATGAGCCCAAGGATTTAGCCCTATGTTCACTCTTCAGAGAAAGGGCTTTTACATTGATTTCTCTCAATAAGCATAATTTTTTATTTTGATGTGCAATTAGGGCAAATTCAACTTTTTTTCTCCCAGCTCCTACTTTCACACAATGCCCCTTAATTAAACGCACTGTACAGAGATGGCAGGTGACTTGACATGCAGGGCTGGGATTCTGCTGGGATCAGAATGAGAGCCACAGCCCATGCCTGCCAGTGGCACTTTTAGGAATATAAAGCTGGAAAGTTGAAGGTAAAAAAGCCAAAGCTGATAATGGCTCACGACAGAGCGAGCTGGTGGAAGCCAAGCATGGGTGAGCTCTGAGCTGGGGTGTGGAAGGTGTGGCCACACACAGCAAGGGATTCTTGCAATCTGATAACGGAATCCGAATCTGAAACCCTAACTTGTTTGCAGCTTGCTGTTCAACCAGCAGCTCTCAGTAAGTAAAAAGAGCCCCAGCTCTCAGTAAGTAAAAAGAGCCCCTGCTTGTCAGCCAGAGCTGCGCTGGCTGTGTTTAATGTGATCCCACTCCCTGCCCTGAATCCTGGGCAGAAAGCCAGAGGGGACCTTCAGCTCCTCATGTGGCTTTGGGCACTCACAGTTTCCATCGCCCTGATAATTCCTGCATCCTGTACCAGCGTGTTAATTCTCCAAGAACTCTGTAAATCCCTGTGTGGCCCGTTCCAGCTGGCTGCTGTGGAGCACGTGGATTTGCATGCAGACATGTGGACACCTACCTAAGCAATGCTACAGCACAGCTTGGCTTGAAATTTCTCATGCAAAAATTGTCCCAAAGTATCTTCTGATGGTAAATACTTGTCTGGAGCAAAGCAGGTGTGATAGAGTGTGGAAGACACAGGGAAATAACTGAGGGGTTTCTTCTACTGTTCTCTAAGGAAGATGGCAACTTCAGAAAGCTAGAGCAGCCAAGGAGATTTGTCCAGGTGGCTAAAAGTCTATTTAAAGTGACATTGCTGCCAAATTCTTTTAGACTCTTAAATTCCTGACCTGGTCAGGATTTCAGTTTCTTGCTACTCATATTCCAATTCTTCTTGACACTTAAAACTGAGAATGTACTCAGAAGCTTGAAAAGGGGAAACAGAGTAACCTGAGCCCCTGAAAATGGGCTTTAAAGATGAAATGGGGCAGCGTTCAAATTCTGACATCAGATAGTATTCCAGCAATATCCTGTTTTCAAATGCTACATGTTCTGCTGACTGTATGACAGGGATAGCTATGACACAGGGAGTTGAGGAGCCTTGGAGAAAAACACTGTGAGAAATACTTCTGAGTTTGCAGGGTAATTTTTTTACTCTTTTCTAATGTATCCTGGCTGCCACAGTTCATATTTTTTTAGTTCAAAACTGTACAGTAGCTGTCTACAAACTGCTGTAAAGTGCAGTTACCTGTTATTGCCCTGTAAATAATTGAATAACCTCTTCCAGGCAACATGGTCAAGATGCAGATTTAATTTACTTACAGGCCAGTAGTAAAGATGGTTGAATCCACTCGGTTCACTGTCTGTGTCTGGAGGTGTTGTGTACAGGTACATAAATAGTTTACTGAACCTGTCAAATTCTCTGGCAGGAATGAGCATGCCCTCTGGTCTGCTATGTGTGCTTATATGAAACACTTCCCCTTCAGTTCTCGAGCAGTAGAGAGTAATATATTTTTCAATAGTTTTGTGGAAATAGGTAAAAGACATAATGAATCACACAGTAGCAGGAATGGACACAGAGTCTGACTTTCTAGGGTTATTTGGTGATTTATTGTTTGGGGGTTTTTCGGGGGAAGCATGGCATGATTTTTTTTTTATTTCTGTGCTCCTCAGAAATTAAATAAAGTAATTATAAAAGTTAGTAGTAGTAGACAATAGGGCTGAAATATTCCCTAATGGGGAATTTAGGTTGTGAAATGAAGAACAGGAAAATCAAAAAGCAAACTAGACACTACAAAAATCCCCCCATCACCAGGGTGTGAGCTTGTTTTATTTTTATTGAGGAAGTCACCTTAAAAATGTTTTCTGTATAATTAGTTCCATGAACAGGAATGTGCCTCATAAAACAGACTAACTTGTATTTTGCTTAGAGCTGAAATCCAAAGTCAGTTACATCCCTTGACTTGTTACCTGAACCTTTCAAAATCTTTCATGTCTGATTCTCAAAGTTTTTACATTGCTTAAAGAAAAAGAAAATGCTTTTGACCCTGATCTCTACTTGTTACAAAAAATTTTAATTGATATAATTTGCACTTCAGGTTAGTGTGTTTTTAATTCTTTTGTCTCTATTTTGTTAAAAAAAAAAAAGACAGACAAAGAGAAAAATAATTTAAGGGTGAGATGTATTGGAGGGCAGAGAGAAGAGAAGAGAAACCTTCCATTTATAAAAACAGGCTGAAATGAGCTATTGTCATCTGCAGATGTCCCATCATCTAAATTGCTTTTCCAGACTAATTAATAAAACCTGGATGCCACTCTTTCTCCATTAACACTATCCCTTTGGAAAAAAACATATTAGCAGCACAATTTTTCCAATTGCTGACATTAAAAAAAAAGCTAAGATAATAGAAAAAAGAACTCTCCATTCAGCTATCATTCCCCAAGATCTGAATGCTTTAGAGCCTGGTCACACATAATCAGTAGAATTCCTCTTTATTTTGGTAAGATGGTGGGTGTCTAAGACACTCACATGCCCTGGCCGTGTCCTGGCAGCATTCCAGAAAGGATAATAATTTCTCTATCTCAGTTCCCTCACAGTTTGGATTAGATACAGTATTTTTGTTGCTGTGGTAAACTCTTTCTGTGTGGCATGGCTGTGTGCTGTTTCACAGCTGTTCCTGTCCTCTGCAGGGATGGATGCTTTAAGCTGGGCTGTTTGCAGGAGTGCTTTAAGTGATTTTTAATGAAAAGCATTGAGGTGGTGAGCCACTGTGAAAAATGATGATATTTTCTTAGAAATTTTGTCTCTCTGAAGGGCAGTGAAGTTGTCCACAGATTTTCTGTTTCAACAGATTGCCTGTCCCGTTTGTGCTTGCCCTCCATCCAAGGACAGTGTGGTGCCTTGCTGCAAAGTGGCAGCATGGCCACTGTCCCCAGTGTGTCCCCAGATCTGCAGCCATCACTCGTGTTTTCCATAACCTGATCAATAAAGACATCATAGTCCCAGGCAAGACAAAGTGAAGCCAAAGCTGGTATCACAGAAATGATGTGCCAGGTAGCAGTCTCAGTGCCCAGTGACTTCACCACTGCACAACCTGGGATTTCAGACATTGCCATCGAGTTCCAAGGCTGCAATTTCAGCTTTGAAGTCTGTTGGTTTTGAAAATAACCTTCTTATCATAGAATCATGGAACAGTTTGGGTTGGAAAGGACCTGAAAGGCCAACTAATTCCAGCAAGCCCTGCCATGGGGGCACCTTCCACTAGAGCAGGTTGCTGGAAGCTCATCTTCCCTGGTTTCAGACACTTCCAGGGATGGGGCATCCATCCTGGGCATCCTGTGCCAGGGCCTCACCCCCCTCACAGTACAAACAGATATAAGTAAAGGCATTATATCTGTTTATAATAATGTGCTGCTAATATTTATAGAAGTGCCCAGCACTACTTAATAATTTGTCACTTGCATTGCAAGCTTATGTAAAATCTATGGCTGCTGTAGGGCAAAGGTATAAAACTTTCATGAGTAATATAAAATATACAAAATGTTGTTGTTAATATTTAATACAATTTGCAGCAGTCAATGAGCACAATCAATGTTTATTAATTAAGTTGTTCTGTTGCAATAGCAATTTCTTTTTTTCTTTTTTTTTTTTATTAGTGTATGTGTATCTTCAGGGAGAATTTTGCAAGCTTTCTTGACCCTTTCCAAAAAAAAAAAAAAAATTGGCATGTTTAACTATAATGTTGGCAATGTCTTACACTACTCATTTGCTTTTTCTTCAGCAAGTAAACACAACTCTTTTGGTGACACCTTCTATTTAAACTACACCACGTGATAAGAAAACTGGGTTTTGGCCAGGGTGTTTAATAAGATGTGTTGCAATTTGGGCTGTTTGTAGCAGCCATATTGACGCACTGCAGATAACCCAGCATTTGAGGGGTGGTTTTCTTTGTTTTAACCCTACAATGTTTATGGGGCTTGCAGACAGCACCATGCAGGGTAGAAGTGGAATTTATTCACCTGGGACCTGTTAGATCAGGTCTCACTGCACCTGCTCCATCAGGCCATGTACTGAATTGCCCCAAAATGTAGCATTTTGGCCCCAGCCACGGATGTTCCCATAGTGGTGATGTTCCCCTTGGAGCTTATAACACCTCAGAGTGTTTTCTTTGAAATCACGGGAGGGAGGGAATGCCCCAACCCAACATTCTTGCAGGGCTGATCTGGTCATCAGCAGGATTTTAGTAACCCTGCCACAGCTCGGATTGTTCTGGTTCATCAAGATTGTGTGCAAACCATTTCCCATTGTAGTACTAAAGGAGCTGGTTGTGATGGAGAACCCACAAAGGCCAGAGCCTGTCTCAGCAGCAGGTATAGCATTCAACTGAATCCAGGAGGTCATTTCTGTCACCTGAAATACATGGTTAATCCTCACTGTGGTTTTTACCTGTCTTCTCCATTTTCCTCCATGTCATTTCTCTCTTAAATAAAACTAAACAGTTTTAAAATGACTTCTTCACACTATAAAATAGCTTAATATATCTTTCAAAAAATGCTTTTCTGGTAGTGCTTAATACCACATCCAAAACTGTGTGTTGCCTCCAAAGTCTCTCTGTTCATTTTCATCTGTGTGCTGCACTGATTGAGAAATGTCCAAGCACATTTTCTTTCCGTTTTTTCCCCCTAGACATTGAACTCTCCAGCTGCATTCAAATTGGAGCACTGCATGGTTTGAGCTTTGGTATTGGGGATTTTTTCTCTTCTTCAAAAATAAAAACATTTTACAAAATAGAGCAGAGCCATGGAAGAAGTGGTTCTGCAGCACCCACGAAGTGGTTAAGTAGCACCCATGAAGTGGTTAAGTCATTAATTTATTTGTCTAATGCCTAAGATAAACATAAAAGCCATGACACTTTATTTAATATGTCGTCTGGGCTAGAAATCTCTTGAGGTTGCCAGTGATCTTAGTTGTAGTAAGTTTTATACATGTGTATCTCTGTATAACTGTGCCACATTATTTTGAACTATACTGCTAGGGGTTTATTGAAATATATTAACCTTATTGCTAATATTTCACAGACGGTTCTTCATTTCAGCAATATAGAATTCAATTTAGCAGAAATGTGATATTCCTCCTGAAATTTTAAATTCCCAGCAGATGTATAATTCAATTAAGTCCAGAAGATTAAAAAAATTGAAGTAATTCTCTATACATACACTCTTTCTGCTCAGTTCCAAAATAATGAAAAACTACAGCTGTTCAGTTTTGGTTCATCTATCGCTTTGTACAATTTTTATGGGTTTTATGTGTAATCACATTTGCAGAGAGAATTTTTATACAGCCTGCTCCATTTTGCACAGTTATTATCTTTCCACATTAAAAACAGATTGTAAAAACTGATACACAAGCCTTGGGCCCACTCCTTAAGGCAAGTAAAGCATGGTCATTAATCATGGGGGGTGCAGGGGAAAAGAGAGCTTGTAAAACTTAATTGTTCTGTTTCCTTGTGCTGCAAGATGGCCTTTGTCTCATTCCTTCCATCCACACACTTCTCTTTTTTCTTTTCTTCTTTTCTTTTCTCTTTTCTTTTCTTTTCTTCTCTTCTCTTCTCTTCTCTTTCTTTTCTCTTTCCTTTTTTCTCTTCTCCTTTCTCTTCTCTTTTCTTTTCTCTTGTCTTTTCTTGTCTTTTCTTTATTTTATTTTAAACTCTCTCCAGCCTCTTTGTGGAACTAAAGGGGTCACTTATTTGTGTGTAACTGACTTCAGCAGAAATTGGACACAGGCATTACCTAAAACTGTAATGCTCCTCCAGAGGTGAAGAGGTCCCTGTGTGTAAGTGCCTGCATGCTGAGAGTCTTTCCAAACCTTCCTTAAGTTTTTGGCTCGTGTTCGTAGGCTGGCACTCAGGGTCAGGTTTCCATGTCAAATGTCACAAACAGTGTCTATGATCTGTGCAGAATAATTTAATTTCCTGTGCCTCAGTTTGTCGATTTTTTGAATGCAGCTGCAACAGAGATCTGTTTCGGGGGCTGCTACTTGCACCTCAGCAATAGCTCTGCTTGATGAACTGGGATGCCTAAAATCTTGTAAATTAATAGGGATGTAAGTGAGGTAAACCTATAATATATTCATAAAGCTTTTGCTTCAGAGTTTGCCCATTTCTTTTTCTAATCACATCAATCTACTATGACCTCTCTCTGAATTCTTGGTCCAGAAAGGAAATAAAATCTGTTTCATCTTGGTATTTCAAACATAAAATACATAAAATATTTTTAGTCAAAGCTCTAAGCGTAGGGTGTCAGAAGGGCATTTTGTAGAAAATTCACCCTGAGATTCCCTCCAACTAGACAGCATTTGCAACATTCCCTGAACAGTCACTCAAAGGTAAATAGCTTAAGCATTAGTGATCACCACTGCATCTAATCAACGACCTGATTGCCTATACAAATCCTACACTGCTCAGTATTGACCTCAGCGAGGAAAACATTGATTCACTGACCTGTCACTAGATTGTTTTCCAGAAAGTATAAGGAACTTACCCATGCTTGTTGAAGGTGCCTCTTATCTGTAAGGTGTCTTGCCTTTAGTAGATAACAGCAGGATAGTTTTTTCTCTTCTCCTTCCCTGCAAAACTGGAATGTACAGCTGTTGAAATTGGAGAAGGAGATGATTTCACTTTGATTTTGTTTTAGCTAAAAGATCTGGCTTTGGGGTGAATAAATCAGCCGACGAAGAAAAAAAAAATCTGGCAAAAATTCAGTGTTGGCAGGAGAGCAGTATTGGACAGAACAGTGAACAATGATGCTAGGTGAAATATGATGTATGTACTTGCCATTGCATGAGCAATAACACAGCTGTCCTGTCCATGGTTACTGCTTCAGCAGCCATGAAAAGATTTTCAGATCAGAATCTATATTAATCTGTATTAAAAATTGATATCCAGACTACCTTAATGATTGTGAAAGAATAAAAACTTATTTACTGTTGACCTGTGATTTTTTTGCCTTGTGTGTGTGGCAGCATGTAAAGATCTCTTTCATCATTTGAGTACTGTGCATTCTTCTTACTGCTCCCCTAAATCTATATTTTATTCTATGAAATTTGCAGAGAGGTTTTTTTGCAGCTTTGTAGAAATTCAGCTCCCATGTATCTTAGTTTTCCAATGTAAAAAATGCCTCTACCTTCATGTAACTTTTCACTTCATTCTGAATCTTGTCCTATATATAACATAAAAATCTTTGAGCTGCAGTTGATTAATTACTTCTTCCCTTCCCCTCGCAGTCTGCCTGCATCATAGATGCCTCCCTATGTCTGCTAAGCTGCCAAACCTAAACACTTCTGATGCTGCTAGTCCTCTTTTATAGGACAGCAGCCTGGACTGTAGGACTTGACTTCATGCATGTGAAATAAAGGTCCAACGGACACAGGCCATAAGGAAAGTCAGTGTTTACTCGGATCTAACCTTTATGTTTACCTATGACCCTGGTAACATTCAAGTCAGATATTTGCCACTAAATATGTCTAGTTATGTGAATTCTGCATTCCTGTCACCTGGACACAGAGAACATATTTTTCTCCTCTTTTTGTAACAGCTTTTCCTGTATTTGAAAGATACAGAAGTGCATCTGTAGCTTTTGAAGATGCTGAAGCTTCCCTTGCCCATCTACTCTCCAGATCATCACAGCACCCCCAGCTCTTCCATTTTTTGCTACCTGTAGGTCATAGCATTTGAAACTTGGACCATTTCTCTGATGTCTTCTGGGCCCTCTCTTATTGTCTCATAACTTTGTGGTAACATGGTGCCTGAAACTTCAACAGTTCTGGGTAGACAGTGTTGTGCTGAAAGTTACTTTTGTGGAACGAGAAATTCCATTTCCCACTGGGCTTTGTAAATATGGGGACTCTGTGTTTATGTTCCTGTGATTCAGGTACTCTTCCCACCTTCCCCTTCACACCTCTGTATGTGTCTTTCAAGACAAAACAGCATCTTCCCACCATGTTCACACTGAAGTGGTGTATTAGGACTTGCCTACAGAGAGAGCTCTTTTAGCCTGGTGAATCTGAGCTGCAATGAAAACAAATAAACATTGTACACATGGATGTTAATTTATCTTCCATGTTTTCTCATTGAATTTGTTGTATTGCAAAACTTTGAGTCATGTGCCTGTAGCCTATGTTTTGGAAACTGCCCCTGCTGATGCAGGAAAGGCTCAAGGAAAGCATCCAGAATGGAATATGTTGAGAGAACCCATCCATCTGGCTGACTGATGAGACAATAAAAGAAGAGTGGTTTGGTTTTTTGCTGTTACCCAATCTGTGCTCGGACATTATCTGCATGTCCAAGCACATTGACTTCCTCCCAAGAAATTTCCATGTCAGGATATTTTTCAGTTGTCTCAATGCACTGAAAATGTGTTGTCCAGTAGATGGGATGGCAGTACTGAGATTCTATCTGGAGACAATAAGATCCTTGACTGAGTAAATAACACTCATCAGTAAATACTTCTTTGTGCAAAATCTGTATTTTTTCCAATAATTTAATTCTTTCTCTTAGATTATTATGTTAAGTAGCCACTTGAATTTGCCATTTAACTTGATTGGACTATAAGATATGTGACTGGAGCCAGGAAGGAAACAGAGCTGGGTTTCTTACCTTACCACCTATTCAGTCTTGCTCTTTTTATTGCTGTGAGCTTGTTTCAGTGTCAGCTTATACAGGGTTTCAGGGCTAATGTTTCACAGCAACCTCTGTAGAATTTACAATTCTTCAGGGTCCTCATGTAACTCACTTTGTAAAAACTAGCAAAACTTTTGAAAAGCTTGAGAACTTACCCTGTATTAGGTGCAGGCAAAGGCCCCAGTAGCTGCAAGTCCCACGTTGCCTGAGCTGCAAGTGAGCAAGAGTCTGGGTTGAGCTTTGAGGTATTTTTTTGACACCTACCTATGCTTGAACCTGACTCTGTGGCTCTGAGAACAATGGGCTTCTTCAGACAGTTTCAAGAACATAATGTCAGTTTGGTAACTGAGATCACCCCCATTTGTAAGAAAAATTCTCCTTTGTTTTAAATACTAAATCCTTTATCTGTAGCAACTGGGGAGAATAAGACAGGCCAAAGTGCTGCTACAGACCTGCTCCTTCCTACTTGTTTTTTTTTTACTGCTGGGTGCACATCAGGCTTTCAATTACTTTCTTGTTTACATCAAGAGACGAAAACAATGCTGATTGTACCCACAGGTGGTCAGCCTTTAGGTAATCAAAGGAAAGCAATTAATTCCTTCCATGCACAGCAATGCACTTCCTCCTAATGGAAAATAAACACTGTCACTTTCCATAACGCAGCCAAAGAAGGACCCATGGATGCAGGACTTTTTCAGCTGCCTTGTTGCTTTTATTTCCCCTTCAGGAGGAGAGAGGAAAGGAGCTGGAGCGAGGCAGGGAGGAACCCTGAATGGGTATTTTAACTCCCAACTGTGGCCTTTTGTGGGAAACATATAAAAACACGAAAATCCCTGAGGTAGAAAACACTGGAGCAATCCAAAGCCAGTAAACTCTGAGGAATGAGTGTCTTAAGGGACACTCATGGTTTACTGCAATCCCAGACTCTTAAACAAGGAGTAAATAGATGCTGGAAGTTGTTGAACTCCTGGAAGTAGCTCCCATTCTGCAGTGAGCCAGGGTCAAGGTCCCTCATGACTCAGATCCAGGGTCACAGCTGTGGTTGCACCTTGAGAAATTGTCACTGAAAACCAGCTGCTGTCTTTCCTCCAGTGTCCAAGAAAAATACCTCCTTTCTCCCAAGTGATGGCAAAGCCAAAAATGTGCTGAGCAAAGCAGGCATTACCTGGATGAGGACTGCAATCCATCCACTCCAGCACAGGTAATGAGGCTGTTAGGAGATTCTCACCAAAACATTATGGCATGGCTCCCCAGAAGAAACTAGGAAGATGTTCTTTCAAATGCTTGAAGGCATACAAGGATGTTAAGTTGCTAATTTGGTTTGGGGGGTTGTTTTTTTTTTTTCTCTCAGTTAAAGGGAATCTTAAAAACTTATTTGTAAAGCCAAAAAGAAAAAAAAAACAAAAAAACACAAAGCACCCTGCTAAGTGCTACCATGGGGCTTGCAATAAAAGCGAAGGAGTTGATAATCCTGTATCCTGTCTTTCCAAAACATACATTTAAAAATTTTATGACTTTGACCTGGGTAAGCATGATATCTTACTCAACCCCAGCCTGAAACTCTTGTGGTATCTGTCTTGCAGTGTGGGTGAGCTGACAGTTCAAATTTAGGTATAATTCATGTCTTGTTTTCATCGTCTTTAAATTAAAATACCTTGCATTATAGTATTTCCAAATGGTTTCCTTATAAACTGAAAGGAAGAAAAAAACCTCTCTAGGTCATTCCCATTTAGTCTGTTTATATGTGTAAGCAGCCAGAGTGAGACTCATAAGGAATTCCAGTCTATGTCCTAACCAAAAGCAAATTTGGACAAAACTCAGCAATGTAGAGGTTTTGTTTAATTTGGAGTGGATTTTTTTTCTTATTATATTACATTATATAATTTCCATAATATCTTAATTATATTATAAGGCGGGACCAGTGATAGAAGGAAGACAGTGCTAGGGACATGAATTTAATGTTATGCTCAGTTCAGCAGACAATTACATAATGCATTTTTTTCTTTTTACTTTATTTAGGAATTACCAGTTTTAAAATAAAATATGTCAAGAACTAATATAAAAAAAGAAAAAAAGGCAACAAACACAGTTCCCTGTATTTATCAGACCCACCTTTCCTATGCTGTGGCAAGTTCAGCCTTAAATGTCTTCTTATGCAAATAAATAAACTTGAATAAAATGAGCTTGAGAAATCAAAGAATATTGGAAGCTTGTATAGCTCTCTGTCACATTTATCTTTTTTACATACACCAGAATGAAGTTTACCTCTTTTTCTTGGTCTCTCAACATTTTAATCTCTATTGGTGGACAACTCAAGCTCTTCCCCCACTACTACCCAAAATGTTTTATGATAAGCACAAGGCACTCAGCAGCCTGCTCATCCTATAGCTACTCAAAAAAACCTCAAGAAAATAAGATTTTTTTTCCCATGCAGCTGTTAGGGATGCCTCCAGACATCACCTTTTCTGCTTTTAGTTTTGTATAAAGACTGTAATCATTCTTGTGCTTCAAGTGCCCATAGAAGTGACCAAAACCTTGAGGTCGTTTTTTCCTCGGGGGCAAGCACTGCTGTGTTTTGTGCACATCAGCTTGGCTGCTGCTATCTAACATGTACCTTGTAAATGTGAAGTGTCATGCCTCCTTCAAGTGGCTTGAGTGCTGGGAAACTGCCTTGAAAGCTGTCAAACCAGCCAAAGTGTGGCTCCTCAGACATGATCTGTCACTAAAAAATCTTTTCAGCCAGAAGTTGCCTCAAATAGCAAACTCCCTACTAGTGCTATCTGACCAATTTCTATTCATAGAGTGGGGGGAAAAGGAATGTACAACACTGGGAAAATTACTTGCTGGTAATTTTTTGTTGTTATCCTGTTCTTTTTCCAGACGGCTTTCCTTCTTTCTCGCCTGTCTAGGATGTTGCTTGACAGATGTTTCCTCTTATCTCACTCTTTCTTTATTGCTCTGCCAGTAGTATCTGATTGATAGAAAGTGGGCAGGCTGGTACTTACAATGCCATCCCTGGCTGATAACTCTTCTGCCAACTTTTTTAAGAGAGCTGGAGTCATTGTTCTGTTTTGACTGAAATCTGCTAATAGAACAAGAATAAGAAAGAGTGAATTGCCCTGTGGTAATTCTTATTCTTATTTTGCATGGAATTTTAATAAAGCCTGAATAAATTTGAGCAAATCTTTGAGTTTTAAGGATCTTTGTGATCCATTTTACTTTAAACATTCAGCTGGGCTTGGACTTGGATTGAGCTCAATGATGTAAAACAATTTAGGGCAAAAGTTTAAGATCTTCCATCATCTCTGTATAAATAAGCCAGACTGGCTTAATTGCAGGTCATGTTGGAAGTCTTACCCTTTTGCCTGGCTGCTTCAGTCCATTCATGAGAGTGCCTCTCCTGGTGCTGAATATCTCTTGGTCCTGATCTTGGTTCAGTAAAACTTCATGCAAACCAACGCCATGGTTTGTGAAGCAGGACCACTAGTGGGGATCTAGGAGGGGATCTAGGCACAGGAGAAGAAAGTTAATTGCTTTCATTGCGATTTAGTAGACATTTTTTGTCTTGATGGCTCTTTAAACTCTTTGGAACCTATAAAACCACTAATGTGAGGAAATTTTGCTGAGTAGAAAATGGAGACCAGTCCAAATCATTACAGTGCCCAACACACTAGGAGTGATCTCTGTGAGGATTTTTGTCATTCTATTTCTCTTTTATCCCTTTATTTACTGTATGTCACTGCCAATACACCCCATTCATCTGTGATTAATAGGATAATTTCATTCTTGACTTAACTGGGACTCTGCATAGTCAGAAAAACGTGGTGGTTGTATTACTTCAAGCGATAAGAGTTGTGTCATGTAAGCAATAGGGGAAATATTCTGCCTGTGTGTGTTTATTACAGTGCAGTACTTTGTAAAGTCCATTTGAATTGAACAAGGCTTTTGAACTATTGATTTAGCTGGCACTTGGTGCATTGAGAATAATAAACATTTGTAGTATGTAGTCAGCAGTCTATAAGAGGTAGGAGTCTGTCTGCTGGCATATTTAATGCAATAACCTATGTCAGCTGCACTGATGGGAAGCAATAACGAATATTGCAAAGCATAAATTAAAAAAAAAAAAAAACCAAACAAAAAGAGGGAAGAAAAAAGAAAAAAAAAGAGAGTTTAACTTCAAATTCTTCTAAGCAAGATCATTTAGGGCATTTTGTCTGGCTTCAGGTGCACAGGAAATCCCATAATGTGTTTTGCAATGATGTATACTTCACCAAAATAATTTACACTGTTCAAATTGACTTAGAAATCGATCTAATAGGAGAATAGAATATGTATTTTTATCAGCACAATATATGTTTCTAGGGGCTAACCTTCTCTTTCTGAGAGATTTACTTGGAAATAATGAATTATAAAAAAACATTGTCTGGAAATTTTCCATGTCTGGAAATTTTCCAGCCGGGTGAAGTATTCGCAGGTTATTTATTAAGTTTGCAATAGGATGATATAGCTGCACATCTTAAATCTCTGTCTCTACTAATGTACCTGAATGGACCTTTCTCCTCTCTCAATGAATGGGGGAGAGCGTAGCACCCACTAAGATGAAGCAGAAATAAGAGACAGTAATGCAAGGCTCATGTGGGGATAGGTCAAAATTCCTGCAGGTTAATCAGGATCATCTTTTATCTCTGGGAATGCAGATGACTAATGAATGCAGATCAAATCCTCAGCTCCAAATTCACTTAGCTATATTTTTAATTTTTTTTTTTCCTTCTCTCTTTTTCCCAAAATGCCTGCCTGAAATGACATCCATTAAGAGTGTAGGCGCTCTCTTTGTGGAGGACAATGGGCCACATCACGTTGTCACTTTGGAGGCAGAACTCCCACGGACTTTCAGCAAGTGCTGCTGGGAAGCAGATGGTGTGTCTTGGCCCAGCCGAGGCGTGCGAGGCTGAACCCAGGCACGAGCCTCCTGTTCTGCAAATCCTTTTGAAATTGGGGTGAATTCTGGCAGCTTTGTGTGATCAGGCCTGGATTTCAAATAATGGGATTTT
>VXAX01000743.1:28667-82010 GCA_013399835.1 Leptocoma aspasia
CCCCCCTTATTTCTTTTATCCTATAGCATCAGCAAAGATTTTTAGCCATCCTGCTGATCCGCTGTGATCAAAAAATGGTGCTGGAGTCTTGCTGCTGGTGGGAGGTTTCACACACAAGCTCTGTGCACAGGCTGGATCCTCTGCTTACATCCGCAGCAAGTGCAGGGAATAAAGAGGCCTCCTTGCCTGGTGTACAATTTTATACACTTAAATGTAACAGTTTATGACAGAATTCAAAGCGACCAACTTTATATTCATAGAGAAGCTCAGAATTAAAATTGGTGGGGTTTTTTTTCCTTTCAGATTTTTTTTTCTCTTCAAAAAGGCCCAGAGGCAGCAGCAAGATTAACAAATCATGAGCTCTTAAGTGCAAAAGCATTTTTAATTTTTTTCCTCTTCATTTGCAGTTGGCGAGTGCCTAAAGTTAACCACATGCTTAAGAGCTTTGTTGGATCAGAGGTGAAATCTTGTAGCACAAGCAAAGAGAAATCAAGCACATGCATGGAATTTTGGTGGCCATTATTGTTCAGGGCTCCCCAGGTAAAATTGCTGGGCCATATTGTGTGTGCAGAGTTCACCCTTTACCTGTAGTAACTGCTTTAAATCTGTCATTTTTGATGATCTATTCACCATAGTCTGCCCAAAGCATTGATCATAGGCTGCCTGGTTGTCAGCTTGATCCAAGGCTTGTCAGCTGTCAGTCAGGGAAGAGTTTTGGGTTTCCCTGTGGTATTTGAGATCTGGCTTTGCTTTGTTTTGGCCCTTCTTCTCATATTTGGGGTGGTTTTATTGCCCTCCTTCAGTGCAAGATACTTTGCATCCTTTGATGTTGCAGTGAAGGGTTTGCATGTAAATGACTGATCACAGGAAAAATCTGGTGTGTGGTTATTCCTGACATGTTGTGAGAGCCAGGTTTTAGTTTACTGCTTCTCTTATATTTTCTTTTTTTTCCCCTTTACCTTCCTTTTCTTTTTTTCTCCCCTTCCCATCCACTGAAGATGCAGGGATTACATAGTTGAATTGTCTGTCAGCCCCTATTTTTCCATATCTTGTCTCTATGGCTTTTTACACCAGTTAATACAGTTTAACCAAATTTGACAGGCACAGAGGTCTCAGATATATTTAATTTCTGCCACTTCCTGAAGATAATGGGCACTGCAGAGGAGAAAAAGTGGCCTCTACAAGGCAAAGTCAGGATATCAACCTTTATTAGGTATTCAAAAATTTGCATGGGAGGTCAACTTTGACACATAAATCAAAGGGTAACAAGGCCCCTTTGGTTCTGCCACTCACCAAACCTCTTGTTTTTCTCTCACTTCTGTGCTTAGCTGGATCACAGGAGCAGATATGGCACAATTCTCTGCCTGAGCACCCTGCGGGGTCCAAGCACAGGGGGATGAACAATTCCCTAGTCTGGCTGGGGTCTGGTACAAACCAAGACGTGATTACTATTCAATATTGATTTTTCAGCTAGGCAACAATTAAAAAAAAAAAAAAAAAAAAAAAAAGAAGTTTGAGGGTGGTTGAAAGAGACTTCAGGGCCTTGGAACAAATGGGTAGGAAAGTAGGAGCACAAGTAGTGCTCTCCCCTATCCTTCCAATCACAGGGAATGATGAGGGAAGAAACAGGAAGAGCCAGCATATCAATACCTGGCTCTGAGCCTCGTATTTCTGGCAGAATTTGGAGGTTTTGATCATGGATCTGTTTATGTTACACAAGGCTTGCTGGAAACAGTGTGGTTACACCTGTCTCCCCGTGGGGAAAGGAATTTTGCACAGGAGTCAGCAAGGCTCACTAAAAGAAGCTTAAACTAGATTTGAAGAGGGAAGGGGATAAAACCAAGCTCACAAGAGATAAGCTGGGGTAGCACACCAATGCTTGAGGGACAGTGTGTTAGTGAGGTCTTTGTTCTGCCTTCTCAGGCGATGGAAATCCACGTGGCAGCAAAAGCACAATTGAAGTATTAGAAACCATGGAAGTGCCTGAGAATGGTCACAGAGGAGTTGGGGTTTCTGCCCACAAAGGTGATGGGATTAGCTTTCCTTTGGGATCAGCCCAAAAGGACAGCATCTACACCAATGCCTGCAGCACAGGCAGCACACAGGAGGAGCTGGAAGCCAGGGAGCAGCAGGAATGAAATAGTTGCCATCACAGAAATGTGCTGGGATGACACTCACAACTGGAGTGCTGCAGTGCATGGCAATAAAGTGTTCAGAAAGGACAGGCAGGGAGAGGTGATGGGGTAGGTTAGGGAGTGTTTTGGTCTAGATCTTGGTGATGACAGGGTTAAGTGTTTATGGGTAAGAATCAGGGGAAAGGTCCATTAGGCAGACATCCTTGTGGGTTTCTGTTCTAGGCCACCCAACCAGAATGAAGAGAGACAAAGCATTTAATAAGGAGCTGGGAAAAGTCTCACAATTACTAGCCCACGTTCTCATGGGGGACTGCCACTTACCCAGGTGTACACCAGAAAAAAAGTACAGCAGAGAGGAAGCAGTCTAGGAGGTCCCTGTAGTGTGTGGAAGAACTTCCTGACTCAGGTGGTGAGGAAGGGTGCCCCTCTGGACCTGTTTGAGAACAGAGAATGACTGGTGGGTGATGTGATGATCTAGGGCTGTCTTGGGCACAGTGATCACAAAATGATAGTTTTACATTCATGGGAGTAAGGAAAGGGGTCAGCAGAACTGTTCTGGAGGGGAGGCTTTGGCCTGTTTAGGATACTGATTGAGAGAGTCCCTTGGAAGGCAGGCCTGAAGAGCAAAGTGGACCAGGAAGGCTGGACATTCTTCAAGAAGGAAATCCTAAATGCACAGGAACAGGATGTCCCCATATATCAAAAGACAAGCTGGGGGAAGACCAGCCTGGCTGAACAGACAGTTTTAGCTGGAACTCAGAGATAAAAAAGAAGAGTTTGTGACCTTTGGAAGAAGAGCCAAGCAATGCAGGAGGAGTAAAAGGCTGTTGAGAGGTTACACAGGGAGAAAAATCAGAAGGGCCACAACCCAGTTAGAAATTAATCTGGCTACTGCCGTAATAGACAATAAAAATATTTCTTTAAATATATCAGCAACAACAAAAGGGCTGAGGAGAATCTCCATCCTTTATTGGATGGAGGGGGAAATATAGTAATGAAGGATGAGGAACAGACTGAGGTATTTAATGCCTTCTTTGCCTCAGTCTTTAATAGTAACATTGTCCCCCTGTACTCAGCACTGGTGAGGTCACACCTCAAATCCTGGGTTCAGTTTTGGGCCCCTCACTGCAAGAAAGACATTGAGGGGCTGGAGCATGTCCAGAGCAGGGAACGGAGCTGGGGAAAGGTCTGGAACACAAATCCAATGGGAGCAGCTGAGGGAGCTCAGCCTGGAGAGAAAGAGGCTCAAGGGGTGACTTTATCACTCTCTACCAGTCCCTGACAGGAGGTGCAGCCAGGTGAGGGTTGCTCTGTTCTCCCAAGTAACAAGCGATAGAACAAGGGAAAATGGCCTTAACTTGCACCAGGGGAGGTTTAGCTTCAACTTTAGGAAACATTTCTTCATTGAAAGGGTTGTCAAGCACTGGAACAGACTGCCCAGGGCAGTGGTGGAATCACCATCCCTGGAGGGATTTAAGGGACACATGGCACTTGGGGACAGGGATTAGTGGTGGGCTAGCAGTGCTGTGTTAATGGCTGGACTTAATAAACGTAATGTTCTCTTCCAACATCAACAATTCTACAATATAAAATGAGTGTGAGCTGGGGCAGTGCTACCTTGAACACAAAATGCAGTTGGAAAACCAAATTCAGAGTCACTTATTATTTCTGGATGGACTTTGGAGATGGGAAGGGCAAGGAAATGCCCCCACTTAAATGGTCTGTGTGCTTAAAGTGGTTGAGCACAGGAGCAGGTCAGACAGGCTGGTGCTGCCTGTGTGTGTTTGCAGTGCCAATTAATTACATCTCTTTGTATCGTGGTAGCGATTTCATCCAGGGGAAATGAAAGAACGTGCAGTTAAATAACCCTCTGTGTGTATATGTAATTTCTGGAGCTCCCTGTGAATGCTAATATTGTGATTGGACAAGTTATTTCTCAGCTCTTGCAACCGCCCGGCAGAGTAGAAGTTTTGTGAAGTTCTCAGTGATTTCTTTTCCTAGTGATAACACAGGAGGCTGGTGAAGGCATGATCTGTTTTTGTTTCTCCAATTCCTAATCACTGGATAAAAATCTTTGTTTGTTTTCAGGGAAATAACAGGGAAAAGAAAGATCTACAGCTTGTTAAAAAAACAAGAAGTGTAAAGGTATTAATTCTTCATGTATGTAAACTCAACTGGAAGAACAAACCCAAGCCTAGGAAACGTTTCAGACTGAAGTCTATGGCTTTTTTTGTTGCTGTTCTTTACTTCTGGCTGCCATTGTGTGGGATGGTGCCTGTTTGGAGGTGTTAATCTATACATAATGAAATTTCAGAGAACACAGGTACTATATCTGTAGTGCTCCAACTGTTCTTTGAGATCCCTGTGAATGCATCTCACATAATAACCAAACAGTGGAAAGCCTGTGATTAGAAACCTAACAAGTAGAGCTTATTTAGTGATAGCTAAAAAAGCTACAATTCACATGTGCTGGCTTGCTTTATACAGCTCAACAAGACAGATCTGGGCTTTTGTTGGTGTAGAAAACACTTTAAAACAGAGTACAGGAATTTATGATTTCCATGACTCACTTTGAAAATCGATCTTTTTCCAATGTTTTTCTTTTTTCTCATGAAAGTTCTTTTTTGAAGGATCAAGCTCTGTTATACTTGCTAGTTTAATCTTTTTTTCTACACCCTAAGTCAGTGATGTGGGGACATTTCCGATAAACAGCACTTAAATATTAAAACCATTAACAGCATAGCTAATACCTGTGCTGAGTCCTTATAAGAGAGTCATACACAAAATTACTGACTGTTCCTTATGTACCAGCTTCATACTTGGCCTTATCTTCTGGGATATTCTCTGTTTGTCACTTGCTGAATAGGAGGGAGGATGCAGTCTGTGTCAAAACAACTTCTATCTGAGCACATACACATGAAATAAAAAGTAATTGAAGTGCCAATTTGTCATAGCTGAATATTGTAGTATATTGGTACTTTGTGCACTAGGTTGTTATGTATATTCCAGGGTCACTGCTGACATGGTTTGGGGGAAAACTGGGCATTATGAAAAAGCCCTGATGTGCTAAAAAGTTTTGTGAAATGGGTGAAATACTTGCTTTTGAATTTTATTGATTGATGGTAGGGGAGGTGAAATAGGAAACTGTATTTCTGGAGGCAAGTGTATGAAGACAGATCAGAATTGCCAGAATAAAGCAAGCTGGGGAAGAGGAACATGATGTAAAAGGTGAGTGAAAAAGCAAGAGGAGGTGACCGTGAACTGAGTACTGGGAGTAAACCAGAATAACAAAGCTCTAAAAATAGAAGAAAATTAAAAAGGCACACTATTGGAAGTAAAACAAGGAAGGGCCACTGAGACTTCTGTCAGGAAAAGATGTGGAAGTATGGAGGTAAACCTCAGCAGTGAAAGGGAAAAAGCAAGAATAACAGTCGACTTGCTGGGCTCTGGGGGATTTTGTGGGTTTGATTTTTTTTTCTTTTTTATTAAAAAAGATGGGCAAAATCTCGTGGATGTTGATAATATCAGAGTATGAGGAGAGAACTTCAATAGCTGGCAGATGATAATGTAACTATCGCTGTTGTGCATATGGGGAGATGTCTCTGAAGTTTACAAAAAGGATTCTAATTTCTAGTCCTCTCTATGTAAAATACAAAGTTTAGAAACCTTACAGCCTTCGTGTTGCTGTGGGGCGTGGATTTGGTGTTAATTCAAGGCCTGTTACGTGTGAGAGTCACCACCAAGAACTTCCTGAAGCATCTGGGGTTCCCTCAGAGGTGTCTCCTGCAGTCCTGGAAAGACCTGGCCCAGTTTCACTTATGAGATCTGACGAGATCGTAGCCTGGGGTGGGAATGGCTTCTGCAAAGAGCTCCACAGAATCGGGGAAGAGGACAGATTGGGGTCGGGCTGACAAGATTTAAGCTGACACACATTTTGTGAAATGAAAAGGTCATGTTTCAATGAAAAAGGAGTGGGGGTTTTGTTTGTGGGATTTGTCTTCTGACTCAAATTCCACTGATGGCAATCTGGCGCACAAACATAAGTGAATGCAGCCAGCCCTTGGATATCAGGGCTTTATTAAGGATTTCAGGTGGTCGCAACTCATTCATCTGATATGTTCCCATTGCTCAAATAGGCCAGGGCACTCCACACCTCCCACACCCTTTGTGTATGTGTAGCTTCACCCATGGCTTCATAAACTAATAATATCTAAGCTTTGCACCTCTCAGCAGGATGGCAGAACTGCTCTGTTACCCCTCCTTCTTGAAAAATTGAGCCGGGAGAAAATGTCCCTGTCCTTTTGTCTCTATTATAAAATTTAAAACCCAAACAAGTAAAGAATTTAAATAGGGTATAACTTCAATAAGGAAATTTTTACTTCTATTGAAACATTCCTTGTTTGGTTCCGGGTTTTTTTTTTCTTATTGAAACACTTACAGCATCACCTCAAAGCTGTAGCTGTGCTCTGTGCTGTCTGTAAATGCAACAAAAAGAGTTGCTTCTGGCACAAAGAGACTATAATTTATATATAATACAAAGCAACTGTAGGGAGTTCTCACTAATACAGACTCCCCGTCTGGAAATAAGCTGTTGTTGAGCTGTCTGCTGTGGACAGGAGGGTTGGACTGGAGGTTTCTGTTCTCTGCATTTGAGACTGCTTTTAAAGGACTTCTGCTGATTGTTATTTTTCCTTCTTCTCAGTACTTTTCTCTTTGGCATTGATTTGTTTAAAGCTCTGTGAGTTGCACCCAATTTCCACCTGCCACGGAGGTGTGATGACTTAAGCTGGATCTCAATACATGAGGAGCCCCTAATATCAGTTGGAAGTACAGTATCCCTAAGGTGTTTCTATTAAGACCCTTAACTCACTGGTCCACTTTTTTCCCTCATGCAGCTGGTGTGGCCACTGCAAGGACTTGGTACCAGAAAGAGAAATCTTTAATTTTCCTAAACATACATGCGTTGTAATGATATTTTTGGAACAGATGGAAGCTGTTCCCTCAAATAGTATCAGTGACTAAGGTGACAATAAATTCTTCCACTTATACTGCAGTGCTCCTTCCTACAGGGGCAAATAAGCACTTCCATTTTTATCTTATTTGATCAGAACAATCAGCATGTCCACAGCATCTAAAGATGAGCATTTCCCTACTCAAGTGAATATCATAGCAGCAAATCTCCACTCCACGGGCAAATGAGTTGTGCCAGGCATTTTAATGATGGAGTAGGTTAGCCAGGTTATAATTGTCTTTAATTTGCACTTGCAGAAGCTGTAACATTTACCTGAACATGATTGACACTGCGAGAAGGGGAAAATTATGTCGCACTTTTGAAAAAGAATCAAAGAAACAACTTCAGGTCTCATATTTGAAACAGAATATCCTGCTGATTGACCACGCACATTGGTAGCAGTAGGATTTTTTTCATCCGTAGAGCTGAATGATCGCTGTGAGTAGTGAACACAAAAAATTAGTTCCATGGTGGAAAGCATACACTTTTGCTTTTATTTTATCTTTTTTTTTTCTTTTTCAAGAGCATTTCGGAAGGCTCAGCCCTTCTACCTGATGAATGCCACATTGAATCCCTGCTCTTTGCTCCATTGTCCTCAGAGACCTGGAAAATTTTTTAACTAAGGTTATCTGAGGTTTTGTCTAGTTAAGCTATTTTTAATAACAAAAAGAAGAGACTGTCCTTTCCTTCCCACCCACTAGTGCACCATTTTACAGTAAAATATAATTTCCTTCTTAAGTAAGAAATGGGTGATGAACACCACAACAAGTGCAGGTCTGCACACCAGTCCTGGCACATCTCGTGAACTTGCAAACTAAGACTGTGCCTTCTCTTCTGTTGTGTCTTGCAAACTTCCCCTCTTTCTTTGCAGAAGTTCTTGCAGAAAATACCTACAGGCTTCAATTTCATCCTTACTGCTGCATTTTTTGTTATTTTTCAGCTTCTGCAGTGAATGGCTTTTGCTGTCAGTGTTTCTGTTCTGTAGGAGGGAGCTGTGGGTGGTTACAGCTGTAATGTGTGCTCCATAATCTCGAAGCATTTGTCAGAAAATTTCCCGTTTGCTCTGTTTCAATTTTTAACCAGTTGAGCGGCGCACGCCGGTGCCCTGAGGTACCCTTGCTGCTCTGGCATCACAGGCTGAGCTGCATCCCACCAACATTTGGAGCACTTGCCAATTGCAGCAGGATCCCACGAGACCCAGAGCCTTCAAAGAGAAGATGAGATGAGGGATGGGGGTTGTATTTTATCCTAGCAATAACTGTGGGTGGGAATTGAGGAGAGAGGCTCCTGAAGTTTTGATTTTGTGTTTGGTTTAATTTTTTCTCCCTAATCTTCTGGCCAGCCAGTTCACAACCCACATTTCTGCCAAAGCTCCTGAGGGCATATTAGAGGAGAGCAGGACTTGTCTTTTTGGTAGCCAGCAGCAGAAGGGCCTAAGTATTGATTGGGAAATGTGTGAGAAAAGCAGAAGGCATGAACAGCAGGTGGTTTGGATTGGAAGAGGCATTTCAGAGTTGGGGAGAGGAGGAAATAGACCACTGCTTGCCTTGGTTTGCATCCATCCCGAGCATTTGAGAGCATGTGGATGTTATGTCCTCATGTTAACACTTTCCACAAACCCTTTTTTAAAATTTTCTTGTTGTGATGGGATATTTGCCACATGTTTCCTTAATACTGTTGTTATAGGGACATTTCTCCTCTCCCCGTGCCAGCTATTAAGAGCCATCATGTGCAATGGCATTTGAGTTTATTCTTCTCCTGGCATTAGCAGAGAACTTTCTTTTCTTTGTAAATGTTGAAATGTTTTGCAGCTTAGATATAAATATAGCAAAATCATATCGCTTTAGTTCCAGCATCTGGTAGGATCACTTTAATATATAATTGAGTAAAAATTAGAATTTAAACAGCAATTTTGTCACTATTTTGTTACATTAAAACCAAAAAAAAAATCCAACTTTTTTTTAGTCGTGATATGGATAAACAAATATCTTCTTTCTTTCAAACTAAAAATAGCTACAACTTCAGTCTCTTTTTCTCAAATTGCTTGCAATTTATATTAGCAGTGGCTTCAAGATTTGAAGTGTGGATCTGCCTATTGAACAGTCTGTGGATTAATGGATAGAGGATCATGGGGTTTGTCAGGGAGACTGGCATGAAACCCTGGTTGCCTCTTGTTTACTATGATGGGAGTTCACTTCTGATAATCTGGTAAAGAAATGAATGCCAGATGAAATGTGTGTGTCTCACCTATGCACAGAGAGGTTCCTGCAATGCTGGGTGTGCATCAGGGATAGAGGTGGCAGTTCTCTACACTGCTAAAATACAGTATTCAACACCTCTCTTGAGAACGTACATGGCAGATTTGTGGTGGGTTTTAAGACTGAAACAGAAGATCTATTTATTCTCTCTTCTTCCCCTACTTTTTCTTTCTTTCTTTCTCATTTCTTTCCACTCCCTCGATTTTTCGGGGAGCCTTTGGACCCAAAGACATTTGAAAATCTGTCTCAGGTTTTGTCTTTTCAAGTCCAATCTCATTTTCAGTGCAGAAATTCTGTTCAAGCTTAGTATTGGGTACTAATACGTGTTCAGGAGAGGAGGCTGCATGGAAGAAGTTTGGGAGTTCTTTTGTGAACTAATTATAAATTTAGTACCTTGGTCTAGCCTTCTGAACAAAGACTGTCAGGCTTCTATATTCCCTTTTGCACAGTAATTCAAGCCTTTAAATTCTCTGTTTATATTAAATCAGGTGATGAAACTTCTGTGATTCTCTGCAAGGAAGCATTTGTTTATACATATAGAGGGAGCCTGCAGTGCTGGGGAAGGGAAATTCGTCTCAGAGCTCCTCATTCAGTTTTCCTCATTTTTTTTCCTCAGTTTTCCTTTCAGCTCCTCATTCCTCTTTGCAAGGGTGAAATATTTTCACTAGTCCTGGTTTGTAATTTGAATTCTTATGTAAAAGTAGTATGACTATTTTTTGGGAAAATAACTGAGCCTTATCTAATTTCATTGAGGTTTTTTTCTGGTGACTTAAGACTGAAGTCATACACGGGAGATCTGTGGCTGTGTCTGGAAATTAATGTCATTAGTCCCTGCTTCTACTGCAGCTACTTTGGGGGAGGATCTTCTTGGTAAACAGTGTCCATGCCAGAGGTCTGTGCTGTAGTTGGTTACCTGTTACATTTGTTCAAAACATGTAAAAGGTGGGCCCTGCTGCAAGTTTCATCTAAAGTTAATCAAAGCAGATAACTTGGGCAAAGGATGGATAAGCCACTGCAGGTTTCCCAATTCCAGTGATTTAGATTACATTGTTCTTAATCAACACAAAGGCCTCCCCATTTGGAAGTGATGGCCAGTAGAAAAAGAAAGCTTAACATCACTTGGTGGTTGTAGTTTGCTATCTTATTGCATCACAACACTTATTTTGCAGTGTTCAGAAAAGATATGTTACAGAGTAAGAGAATTTTACATGCCATATCTTCATTTAAAAGCTGTGGCACGCATTAAATTTAATTACTCTCCTTCTATGGCTTAAATTGAGGGCAGCTTCAAAAATGAGGGTGGCTTCTATTAAGCTTAATTACTTTTCCCTGCAGTCTGCATGGTTAGTAATCACGGGAAGATTCTAAACAAAGATACAGTAGAGAGATTCTTTTATGAGAATAGGGCTGAAAAGTAGCCTATAAAATATAGAGAGATGCCAAATACCTTTTATATCTAGCTTTAATTTATTATTATTATAGTTAGCTAGCACAATAATAATAATAATAATGTTTCAGCATGATTTAGAAGATATTGCTGGGGAAGGGGTGCTAGTTGCATTTGGTCTTTCAATGTTTAAGCAATGAATTCCTCAATTTCTTCAGGTTCTTTTGCAGATTTACGGGGTGAAAAAAGGTTAATAATAGAATTTTTTTACAATGTGTTCTATTGACTATAGATGGCAGATCTGACAGCTAGAATGAAAATTGTTCCAGAAGAAACCAATTATTTGAGATGTTATAGGGATGCATAATTATATTCACCTTTAAAAAAAAAAGGAGGGGGGAAGTTTTATTACAACTGCGCTTTTTAAAGAACAAGTGGAGAAATAAAAGTAGTAATTGTTCTTAATTATAGCTAACTATAATTGCACACGACCGCAATATGCAGCACATCAGCAGCAGATTAAGAAATCCTGGCATATGTGTAGTGTGCAGAGTAACTCTGAGCAGAGGTGCAGCTTTATGAATATACTTAAGTATAATTTAGGTCTCCTACTTCGAATTCCATCCGTGTTGATTTTATTTTATTTTTACAGCTATTATGGCAAGATAATTGTCAGCTGGAAAGTGCAGCAGCAGTGATTTGTCTGCTACAAAGGAGTCAAAAACCTTCAAAAGGAAAACTTGTTTTCTTTTACACCAGTGATGTGGTGGGACCAGGGGAGATTTTCCTGAATGCCCTTGTGTATCTCCTGATGCAGATAGATGGTTAGAGGGATTTTTTTTTAAGCATCTCAATATAAGCAGAATCAAGCTCCCAAGGATTCTGCGGCATGGTTGGAAATCTTTGTTAGCAATCTATCCACAAGTTTTTTTTAGATTCAAACCCCTTGAAAATGTAATACATGAGTCTTTAGAAAATGTGAAAATGCCGCTTTGAACAAAATTCAGAAATTCGAATGCCTAAAGGTAGACTCTGATTTCTTCTCTTGCACCTGATTTACAGCCTCACTTTTTTCTTTCAGCTGAGTGCACGCAGCTCCTATTTTTGAGTGCAGCCTTGCCCGTAAAACATTAAGCTGTCGTTACACAGTGAACTAAAGTGGGAGTACAGATGCTTAAAGGAAGCTGCTGAGCTTCAAAACTACTGGCTGCATTTCCTGCTCCAAAACAGATCATTACTGAAAGAGCAGGGGTCAGTGTGCACCACGTTATTGATGAACATGGTCTTGTGATGATAATTTCTGCATCTCCTTAGTACATCAGATACTTTCAGCCTTTGTCTTGATGTGCCAGGATGCTCTCCCATGTTCCTAACCTGTGTTAAGCTGTTCCTTTTACCCAAAAATAAATAAAGCCCATCTGTCGCTGAATGCTTTCTTTCCAAAACAGAGTTTTTCAAAATGTTTCAGTCTTGGGCCAGCAGCAGAGTTAATTTAGCCTAAAACTTGGTGGACCAGAAGAGATCTTTTGAACTGCTGATATTGGGTTGTTTTTTTGCCCTGCTTGCTGGCATAAACCATAGTCCCAGTTGTAAGAAGCTGTGCTTCTAAGTTTTCTGTCTTTGTAGTTTGGGAAAAGTGTGGATGCCTACCCCAAATCAGCAGACAAGGCTCTCTGAAAGAATTGTGTGGTTCTAATAAAAGGGGTTTCACCAAGAGGGACAATAATGCACAAGAAGTGAGTGGCAGATATATTCAAGAGTGAAAAGAAATTGGGTGGAACCACTTCACAGCAAAAAGAAAAGGTAAAATTGATGGCTGGGTACACAAGCAAACATGCTGAGGTGTAAGTATAATAGAAATTAAACTCATTCCTGCAGATAGCAATAAGAAATCAAAACTTGTTTCACTACGTGGAGAATCTCGTGATAACTGTCATGCTCTAAATAAATCATTCACTTCAAATGGCAGCACTGTAGGAAAAATGTATCTATTACGGGGCTGCTAATAAGCAAATGCAAGCTGTATTTCTTGACAGCAGGCTGTGATTGTTTTTTAATAAATCTGTGTTAAGTGGGAAAGGAATAAAAGCTGACACCCAAATAGAAATCCACTTTGTCTCCTGTTTTCTCACTCCAAGTATAGATGGATTCATTGACCCAGATCAGAAATTCTTGAGGGATAATTCTGGTTAGTAGAAGCCAACATGGAATCAAATGTGTATACATCTGTCTATGTGTTCCCAGAAAAGCTAATGATACCATTGCAAATGCTGAGCATGTTCCCCACTCCTCTTTGTTAGTACAGTGTTGTTTATGCTCTGCAATAAACTATTATTTCTGTGCTATTTCTGTAATTACATTTAATAATCATCTCTCACAGTCCAATAGTATCAAACGTAGGAGTCTTTTCAACAAACTATGATAAATAGCTCCTTGCCGAACTGTTGTACTTGAGGAATCTTTATGGCTCTCTTTGTAAGATTTGTCATTTTCTTAATGCAGCTTCAAAAAGCTTCTGAGCTTTGTTATGGACCGTCACTGTATTTTTCCCTTCCCCCTCTGCCTTCGAGTGTAGCTGGGTAAATGAAGCTTAATGTGCCATTTCCAAGCACTGTGACACTCCTCCAGGGCTGGTTACATTTACCATTGCTAAAGTCTAAATAAGTGAGTTTTAATGAGCAGGAATGGTTGCTAATAGCCGATTCAGGTACTTAGTAGTCCATGTTATTTAACTGTGGTAGAATTACAGAACATAAATGGTCTGATGATTAATAGATGAACCTGCTACATATTGCAGTCTAATAGTTTTTGCCATTAAAGAACTATCTTAACATCTTTGGGTTTGGATGTGGCTGGGGAGAAAAGGGCTTGCTTGTAGATTTATATCACTGGTAACTTACACTTTAAAAAACATATCATAATTTCACAACACCATCACTATATTGCTCAGTAACATTTATGAACTTGCTAGAGAGCAATGGTACTTGTGTACTTCCATTTCCTGAGGTGGACAGCTCAGCAAATTTATTCTCTCTGGTTAGTGTTGTCAAAAATAAACTCTACCCATCCTTTTAAGGTCAGAAATAAGACAGGGAGTTAGATCTTAATCTCTTTTCTTTTCCTGTCCCATGAATTTTGGGCAGTGGTAGTTGCACCAATAAGAACAAAAGTTGAGTGTGTTGTTTTTAACATTTCTGATTTGTGGGAGGACAGGTGGCAAGAGGGAAAAAAAGAGACAAAAAATAACAGATGAACAACAAATGAGCAAGAATGAAGAAATAATAGCATCCAACATCTGTTGCAGTTTGTGCTGAGATACTCCAGAAGATGCAACAGTATTTATGGAAATAATATGAGGACTGTTTTGAACTGCAGCTAATGGGACACAGACTCCTGGCTGGCAGGCCTGTTCAGAATCCTTTCTACATTTTTCCTAGTCGATCCCATGTTTCAACCTGACATTGTTGTATTTTAGATTACCAGGAGGAGATGTCAGGACAGAAGGGAGCTAAGAAGTAAATTTACCCTTGATTAGCAGCTACAAAAAGGCAGTAACCATTTCAGCAGGTGGATGAAAAGACAATATGGACAAATGTCTGAAGGAAATGTTGGCAACATTCATGTTCCAGGTAGACAAGCTGGTTTCAGTAGTTCCTGTATCCCTCTGATGAAAACAGTGCTGAAGGATAGCAGGCTTTTCCAAAGTCATTGAAGGCTTCTCCCAAGGCAGGGTTAAGGCAGTGGCAGCATTTATCAGAGCTGGTTTCTGTTTCCATAGCTGGCAGGGTAGGCAGGCAAGTTTGCATCTGCCCATGCTACAGTGTGTGGCCATGCTCAGCACCCCTCCTACAGTGTGGAACTTCAGCAGGGATTTTCTTGAGGGATTTCTGGAATTTGCTCCTTCTGAGTGGAAAAATACAGTGAGAGTGCACCGCTCTCAAAACTGAAAGTGGGAAGAGCCTGCACTCACCTGGAGTCTGGAGATTTGTGAGATTTTCAGTGGGGTTGTTTTTTGGGGTATTTTTATTGGTCATGTTTTGTGTTTTGTTTTGTTTTGCTTTAATTTGTTTGGTTTTCTTTGTGGTTTTTTTTTCCCCTGGTAGTTCCCAGTGCCATTCTTGTATTTTTTTGCATACTGAACTGGGCAAACAAGACCATCCCCTCCCTAACTTACGCAGTTCTCCCAGGGTACTATATTTAGCAGCTCACTTTGTTCTAGAAGTCCTTCCTTTACAAAACTTCAGAGATCCTCAGATGCCCATCTCAGCCCAGTCTGCATTGGCTAAGAAAATTAGTAACTATTTGAATACATAACAGCTGAAGTATCCAAGTTGTTTAGCTTCAGTAAAGTATTTTGAGACCAGGATGAGATGTCATTTCCAAACTTGGCATTTCTTGGCAGAGAATCTAGAGTTACTTCTCTGAAATAAGTTTAAACAAAGCCTCCAAACTTTTTGAGTGGCTTGAAGTTTGTGTATATTAGTGAAAACATCTGACACCAGGGACCGCCATAGTTTTGAACTGTTGGCATTGTGAGATTTGTGAGGGAAATATGGGCAGGCAGAGTGAGGTGTGGGCATTTAACAGAAAACAGTTGTTAGGGTGGCTTTTTCTTTTTGGCATTCATCACTGAAGACCTTAACATTTGACTCAACCAATGGCTCATCATAAAGACATTTGTGTAAATTCTACACATAACTAGGACTCTCACCCTACACAAGTATGACAAAATCTTAAATATCTGAAGTTACTTAATGAAGCCCTGTAACATGTCAGAAACTAAGGAATTAATCTGGGCTGTTGTCATCTATAGAACTTGAATAATTTCTGTGTCTTTCTGCATATATCTCATGCAACCTTGTGAGTGTATGACTTCTTGGGGTTGCTCAGCCTGGAGAAGAGAAGGCTCCCTACAGCCCTATAGCACCTTCCAGCACCAGAAAGGATCTACAAGAAAGAGGAGGAAGGATTCTTCATTGGGGAGTGTTGTGACAGAAGGGTTAACAGATTAAAACTGAAGAGGGTAGATTTATATCTGATATTAGGAAGAAATTCATTCCTATGAGGGTGGTGAGGCCCTGGCACAGGGTGTCCAGAGAAGCTGTGGCTGCCCCATCCCTGGAAGTGTTCAAGGCCAGGTTGGATGGGGCTTTGAGCAACCTGGTCAGGTAGAAGGCTCCCTGCCCATGGGATGATCTTCCAGCCTTTCAGGTCTTACAAACTATTGTATGACTCCATAATTCTTCTGTAGAAGTAGCACATGGCCCAGAATTCTCCTGCAGTTCTATAGTTGTACAATGAAGTTTGACCCGAAGTTGCTGCTAAGACTTTGGATGTGAGTCCCCTCCTTTTCTTGGCACAGGGAGAAGGGATGGTGGTAAGGTAACACTGCACCAGTAGCAGTGTAGCATGAGTTACAGGTCAGTCAAATACCAAATGTGTAAGATTTTCTACCCTGGGAGGCTCAATGAGCATATGGGGAGGAACATGTGCTCTGTTTTGGATGATCTTTCTTCATATTTTGGAGACAGACAGAGGGTATCTACCTCCTGCTGAGCTCCCTGAGGCAGTTGCCTGTGCATTTCTTCTTTCTCTTCCTGTACTAACAGGGTGAGGGTGTTGGAGTCAGTGCCATGGTGGATTCTCCCCCATGTTCTTCCTGCTGCTTGCTGTGTCCTACAGAGACAAATCCTGTACCAACAGTGCTTTCTTTCTTCATTTCCCAGCCGTTGGCTTTCAAAATGCACCACTTGCCTGAGAAAACACATGGCAGCAGCCACATCCACAAAGGCAGGGTCTGACCTTGGAGCAAAGCACCAGAGTGGGATCTTCATTTCCTCTCCATGCCCTGGCATTTCTCCCCAGTGACCCTGTCTGAATTGCATCCCATCCATGCCCCCATTACCAGTCTCTCAAATGGACACTGCTGTGTTTCTATTAATTTCTTCTTGCTCTTTATTAGCAGAGCAAAAGATGTATGAGAGAAAAGTTTCATGTGATGTCCTTTGTGGGTAGTTGGACAAGGGGCCAAAATCTTAGCTGGGAGTGGTAGTTAAATTGAAAGGAGTGAGAATTTGGCCTGAATTATGCTTTGACTTGTAAGTTATAATATTGCTGTCTTCAAAGATGTTGGGGTGAAGGGTAAATAAAAACTCAAGTTTTTATAAAATATGTAAAGCAGTCACAATGATGAGGGCAGGTTTTATTTGGGGTATTATTTGTACACAGGATATACACTGGACTTGAACAGATTTCATGGCAGGTGGTTATCATTGACTACATAGAGATTTCTTTCCTCATACCTAAGGAGGAATAAAAAAATATCAGAAGTAGCAAATTTAGAATACTGAAAAATGCGGCTTTTAAAAATAATTGTGGGAGAAAACAACAAGCATGTTTGCTCATGTCCTTTATCTCAGTCAGCTAATCTTGCAGAATGTCACATTGCATAGAAATAGATTTTTACATATGAACTTGTTACATCACTTCCTAAAAAAAGAGTATTTAGCTTGTACTTAAATAGCACATTCAGAGGCTGTTTATGCAGAATTTCTGCTGCAAATGTGTGATCCTTGTTAGGTAGCTAAGCTCGGTGTGAAGATATAACATGGCATTGTATTTATTTGTTGCTTACTGTGTGAAAGATAAAACACTTACAGAAGTATTAGTTTGAAATCTTGATAGTTTTTAATAGTTTAAGGGTTTTAAAACAGGAAATTGGTTTTGACCATTTTGATCTCTAGTTGGCATGGGGAACAATTCTACCAAAAAGATATGTAAGGGCATATGATATGGAAAAAACAGTCTTCTCTGAAGTCTACCAAATTAATCATAGCAAAATTAAATCCAGAATTTAAACCCTATATTTTATCCAAATGTAGGCAGTTTATGTTGCTGCACGCTAACAAATCTGAGAAACTATCCAATTTAAGACCAATGAAATATCTTGTGTCTCACAATGGTATTTCAATACACACTATTAATTCTTCCAAGTCAAGGCAGACGCAGTCCCCAATGTGATTTTAGGAAGAGCAGAGACAACAATGTGTCTTTAGAGGTGCCATTTTTCACCTGGAATGTAAAATCAATGTCCTGACCATTTGTGGTCATTAAAAATCCCACTGCACCATTCTGCAAGAGTAGAGGCATTGACTCCCAAGTCTTGGTGAAACTCCAAGAAAGCAATTATATTCCTCCTGATACAACCTTCTTTTAAAGCTAATTTAAAGTTCCTCTTCAGCTGTTCTCCCCTGCTTTGAGTGGAAAATCCTTCTTATCCCTTTGTAAACTTTTTTTTCATTCCCCTTTATACTGACAATTAGTGGCTGTCTTTTGCCACATTGCTGATGCATGTCTAGGAGCAAAGAACATGTCTGCAGTTGTGGACCCTACAATTAAAAAAGCTTTATTGGTGGTCTGGTTGAGGAGTGTTGTTCAACAACAAACTTTGGAGCCTTCTCCGCCCCAATTTTCTTGTGTTGCTCAGTCAGTGGTGCAGTGTCAGTGTGTAGGCAGAGCCAGGAAAAAGTGGTCAAAAGCATCAGGTGAGTTGTTTGTTCTGGCAAGTCAGATTTGCCCCTGGGGCAAAGCAAAGAACAACTTATGGTTATGAAGTATTTGGAAATATTTCAAGGTAGAAATTCCTAGTTATCAACAGTACTGCAATGTGCTATATACATCAGCACTCTTGGCATTATTCAGTTACAGATATTCCTGGAAAAAAAAACTAACTTTTCAAGTGATCATCCAAAATACATAATTTTTCTTCAACGTGTATTCTTTTCTGTTTACAAATATATCCCTTCCAGTAAGATCAATGCTTGTGTCAGTAGTAGGACTCTGTTTAGTGAAGGGTTGAATGTTTCACCCAAATCAGAAATATCAGCTTAATCCATTGGAGTTTTTTGTGCTTTAAGGAAAATGAGCACAAGTAATGGAAGTTACTGCTGCTGTACATCCCAGGGAATCAAAGGGTTCATACTCACCTGTCCTGGAGAAGACAGGACCTTTTAACCTTCCTTGTTGAAACATTGTCTGCTGGTTCTGATGCCTAAAACCAAGACCTCAGGGTTAGGACACCTCTCTTTCCAAACTGGAAGAATCCTCTATTTTGCATCCTGGGACTTTTATGCTTGCATTTGAGCTGCATTCTTATTAGCACAGCATGCAGATCCCTTCTCCAGCTTTGCCCTTATCCTTATGTGCCTTGTGTGCCGTAGGCGGGCTTTATCCTCTCCCCAAAGTGTGAGATGGAAAAAGGAAGAACGGTAACACCATTGCAGGAATGTGTTGCTGCCTTTTTTTGCATCTTCCCCAGCACCACGACAGATTGCTTAGCTAGAATCCATATGCTTTCCTTTCCAGAACAAAAATTGTTCTCAGTGGAGACCTAAAGCTTCCAAATCACTAAGGGTCATGATCCTGCAGAACTAAAAGATTATTTCTAAGTGTAGTCTTGACTTGTATGGTTTGAACTCAGTACTTGCTCAGGTTACTGGCATGAATTTAGCCCAGATGGCCTCAGCTGCCCTTTTAGAAACCTGCCTTGTCTCTTGTGCCTCAGTTTACATTGCTGCAGAAACACAGCTAAAATCATCAAATGGTTTGGGTTGGAAGGGACCTTAAAGATCATCTCATTCCAAGCCTCCTGCCATGGGCAGGGACACCTTCCACTAGACCAGGTTCCTTCAAGCCCCATCTGGTCTGGCCTTGTCATCACTTCCAGGGATGGGGCAGCCACAGCTTCTCTGGGCAAACTGCAAAATGTTGCAGAGTCAAACTTCAGAGCTGTGCTGTGCCAAATCCTGCATGTAGGTGGGTAACAACAGCTGCCAGTCAGCCTCAGAGAGCAGAGCACCATATGATTTCTCAGTGAACAAAACATTTGATATAAACACAACATTTTCCAGATATTACGAAGAGTTTTCCTGAACAACTCCTTTTAGACAGAACTATTAGGCAGTAAAGTCTGTTTGCTGATCTTTATGCAGATCTTCCCACTTCCACTTCACTGTAAGGTTTTGACTAAAATATTTATACTTTTCTGCTTTGGTATACATCCTACTCCAATCCTACGGGCAGGATTTCTCAGCCTGTAGAGAGAAATGACAAAATGCGTGTGTGGTGCTTGGTTCACCCACACTGGCTCTCTGGGCTTTGATAAGAGCTGCATGGTCCCCTCGAGAGTGCAGAGCATCTGCAGCAGGTCAAAGCTCCTCACAGGTCTCAGAAGCAATTTGTAACTTTGCTTCTTTGGAAGACCCTATGGGAGGGTGCAATATTTTGGGGTGCAGACCTCCCACCCGGCACCCTCCTGGTTTCAACAGCACCTACACCTTCCATATGTACAGATCATGTTGTCCCAAATCTGTCTTTTGCAGCTGAACATAAAATGCTTAGAAATTGTAAATGACCTTCCTGGAAATGCTGCCCAGCTCTTCCATAATGCCACCTTCCTTGTCACAGCTTTTCCAGGGTCCTCAGCCAGGTCCTCTCCTTGCCTTAGCACTATGGAGCATTAGCTCATCTCATTTGCATTGGAGCTGATTTCAGTGGAATTCAGTGGAATTCAATGCTGACAAAGCATTCAAGTTTCCATCCTCACTCTTTTTCAAGGTCATCTTTTATATCACAAACAGGATGTAAAAATACATGATCTTATATTCATTCTCCCTTTGAGTATTATCTTCTTGTTTTCATCCAAGAATTTTTTTATTTCCTGTAGATACAGTAAATTGTGAGTTATATTTATTGTGTGTGCCATTAGGGAGTACTAGGGGTCTGAAAATTGGTTGTGCAAGTCTAGTTTCAGTTTCTTGAATGACTACAGAATGAGTATCTATTATCTTTAAACAAACTTTAAGGGTTTTCTTGATGAGTAATTTGCTCCAAAAGATTTTCTTTTTAAACTCCCATGAAATATATTTATAGTGTGGTGTTTCAATTCCTGATATTTATAGGAACACTTACCGTGGACATTAATCATCTTCAGCAGTCCATGTATCATTTATTTTCAATGGCATGGTGGGGATAATTGTGTTTGTTTTCTGGGAAATAATATTTTTAGTTTCATAATCTAAAGTGGAGTAATTTGCTTTTATGGTAGAAGTGTTTACGGAGTTGATGAGAAGCAGTGAAATCTTTGGATAGTTGAGAACTAATCAGACTTTTACTTGTGAGTTTGAATTTTATTTGAGTTGGACCTATATTTCAAAAACCATTCCCTTACATATTTTTGCTCAAAAATGGAATTTGATCTGACCAAATGTGAAACTGGCAACAAAATTAATTACATTAAAAATGTATGTTAAAGACCTGCAGTGTCTTTGTTTAACATTCTGATCACATTCAGATTTTTTTACCACTGCATTGACTATTTAATAATTGTTTCCACAGTGCTAACATCCCTTGTAGAGAGAGTTATTTAACAAGAATGAAAATCTTTAGAAATTTAGATGCACCAATCACTCACTGCTCTGCTCAGAAACTGACAGTGTGGTTCCAGTTTAACACCCTCTTTTAAACCTACATGATTCTGCTTCTTGATGCTTCCTGCAGCACCCACCCATGATTTGCCTGGTTGTCTCTTTAAGCTGGATGAGCAATTGCTATTTTATAAAATGTGCTGCCATACCCTAAAGCAATAATGTTTGTGCCATTCTGTTATTGGAACAGTAATGGGTAGCTAAAGGCTGTGGAGTCCCTTCAGAAGAAGAAACAAAGAGATGCCCAGATCCAGGTTCTTTCCTTCAAAAGAAAAGCATTTCAATGAAAAGAGATGATGTCTGGGATTATCAGTGGAAGGGGAAAATGTTCTGAGTGTTGTAACCATTTATGTGATTCAGTTCTTTGATAGGTTACAAAAAATATCATATTAATTCTTTGAAGTGTATAAGTCATGAGTAGGGCTTGGAAAATAAGGTGGTGTGATACCAATGTGCAGGAGTTTAATGAAAATAAAATATCTAAAATGTACAGCTGTATCAAATAACCCCATAGAAACTGAGTCTGTATTGCTTCACTCTAATTTCTTTTTCTTATCTCTTTACATTCACTTGCTCTTCCTCCTGGATCTCACCTTTGATGTCATTTATACCATGGACTTTGTTCATCACAAACACCTGCTAAATATGTACCTGTCTGCCTTAGCTGGGGTGGGAAACGGTTTGGTTTTTGTTTTTTTTTTTCTGAGAGGGCTTAAATATCTGCTGGACTGTTGCTGAATGATGCATGCAAGAAAAGGGTGTGAGCCATTTTTTATTTCTTGCTTAATCTTCTTTGCAACCACTGAACACAGTTCTGATCTGTGCCTTTTGAAGCAAAGCACTGGGAGGTTTAAGGCAGCCTTCTGTGCCCAGTTAACTGCACAGCTTGGAGATAGAGGCTCTGAAAATACAAGGCTGTGCATGTTTAGAGGGACCATTTCATTTCCTCTGACATTGTAATGGAGACTGCAAGTGTCAGTGTACCCATTAAAGAAGAAGCCTGGTGTGACTGTGGGATGTACAATAAACTTTAAAAAGTTGTAATTGAAATAATTAGACCCTCATAGCTGCTTACAGTTCATGTAGTGCCAAAAAGCACTAGAAAGATCTAGAAAGATCTTCTGAAGAGGAGCTCTGAATTATTGTGGTTTTAATATATTAACACTGTAGTTGTCCCACCAAGAAAAGTGACTTCAGAACATGGGGAAACTCTAGAAGAGCCTTCAAAAATATATTTCTTTATTGTTTTTCCTTTGGATTTATAAATAAATTAGTCTTTGGGGTTCAATCTGTATATATAAGGTTCATACTCTTGCAACAAAAATATATAGGGCTGTGTCACTACAAAGATATCACTGGATCCACAGTTTTGGAAATTGCTAAGACAAGGAAGATTTTGGGACCTAACTTAATTACTACCACCCCCCCCTTACAAAAAAAATTCCCCTCCAACTGTAAAAGTGGAAGGAAGGATTTTCTCTGCTATAAATAAGAAGAAAATATTATGTTAAGAATTGTTACATCTACAGATGTGAAATTTTGCAGTTTCTGTCTCAGCTGAAGCAAACAGGGTATGAACTAACCAGTTACCTTTCATGCAGAAAATTTGTATATTGGATATAAATTTTATAACTGGACAAGAAAACTTGGAATGAGTTTGGGCTGGTCAAGTCTAAGACAATGAAGTTTCTTATGACTTCTTGCCAGATTTTTAAGGTCCTATCTCTGGGAGAGAAATGAGAAATTGAGCTATCTAGCTGTTTTCCTGATTCTTGGATAAGGTCTAGGCAAATTTGCTGGGGAGGGAAACAAGGACATGCAGTGGTGATAAATCTGGGATATATTTTAAGGACTGTGTACATAGGTAATGGTAATGTATTTAATTGTGCTTTAATGTGACAAACCACTGCATTAGCTCACTTTCAGTATCTCACACGCAGCTTCCCTCAAACAAATTGCATACCCACAAAAGGGTTTCAGACAAGTAAATTGGATGAAAAGTCACATATTTGGAAAATAACTGTTGTTTAGGACCAGCATTAGAAGATTTAACATTAACATGGTATTTTCTCAGCGCATAACCTGATTGTAGAACTGTCTAATGCCTTGCTTTTGCTGCAGCACTGAAATAAAAGGGAACATTTTCCACTAGCAAATTGGCCCAGCGCTACGTTTTGTCTATGTAAGATCAAGCAGTGCTGGCATTTGAAATAGTGATAATTTTATGCCTAAAAAAATGAGTAATTGTACCACGGAGAACTTGATTCTGATAGATCCTTAGATCACACTCCATCATCTGCTTTTTCACATTCCTTTGTATATGATCAGGGGGGCATCGCATCCGCCAGTGACGCGTTTGCGTACGGAGCTGCGGATGTGTGTCTGCACCCCTATAAAACACAAGCAGTACAAAGGCATCTTAAAAATTTTATGGCTGTTTAAAACACAAACTAAGTTTTCCTCCCTTTGTGTCTTTCAGAGAGACTGCCACAGAGTTGTCTGGAACATTACCAAGGTAAGCAAGTTGCTCTGAACTGCATCTGTGTATCAATGTCTGGAAGGTGCTGAAAGAAGCACGACCTTTGGAGACAGAACATGATCCTTTTCCTAGGGAAAACCTGCTGGGATACTGAGAACTGGGGGTGCAGAGAGGAGAATGCTCCCTGCATGCCACAGACAGACAAATGACACTGAAATACTGGCACAGCCAAGCCCACACAGGCTTAAAGCGACGGGTTGAAGTTGCTTTGAGGCTCAGCACAGTTGTGCACCTGATGAGAAAAATCCCAGCTGTGGCTTCCTTCCAGCTGTGCAATTATACCCGTGGCAGGTGGTTTGGCTTTTGCTTTACATTTCACCTGGGGGATGAGAGGAGGGAAACTTGGAGGTAGGAGGAAAAAAAAAGCTGTGATCGTGAGGCATTTTCATTTGGAAAGCAGGAAAGCAGCTTAGACCAAATTCTTCTATGCTGAGAAAGCTTTCCATAAAACAGTAGAAGTAGACAAGACTCCCAGGCTGCAATAGAGGTTTTTGAAGAGAGGCCTGTCTACATATTGTCAGAGAATGCAATAAAATGCTGTAATTGTGCAGATAGAGAAAAGGGTGGAGAGAAGGGAAACAAAAAAGTCTGATATGGTAATCTGTCACATAGCAGCAATGCCTGGTGAGTTAAAAAAAGATTCTCTCAGACCTCTTGTACCTTCTGCCACTGGTTTTGCTCTCTGAGGTGCAGGGGTTTTAGTGGGGTTATGCTTTTGGGGGGGTTTTGCTATCCTCTGATTAAAGCAGTGTTGTAGTTCAAACAACATAAAATGTAAAAACAATATTTCAACAGGAAGGGCAGTTTTCTTTAAGCATGATAATACATGCAAGTTGCTTCTGATTCTAAGGCAGAGAAAAAATATCCGCCTTTCTTCAGAGGGTGTGTGGTGAATATTAGTTGACTTTTTTATATTGATAAGCTGTAAAAATGTATATTTTCACTATGTACGATGACTTCTCCTGTGTAATGTACCCCTTTGTTCTGTGTGTACAAATTTATGTGATTTATATGATTTGTTCATTTAATAGATACGTTTCTTTTCTACGGCTTACTGTCACTTGGCCTCCGTGGTTGTGCAAGCAAATATGCTGGTGACATTTTGCCATGTGCTTGAAGAGCTGACCAGTGATCAGGCCTACCAGACACCAAAGATTTTGTTCATCTTCCTTGCAAAATAATTGCACTTCTTCATACATAAACACACCCCAAAAAAAAAAAATCCAGAGAGGTATTATAGGACTAATATACTGGAAACATGAAGTCCTTACACTGCAGAAATGAATTCCACTTCAAATTAAAGTTAAAATGAGACACATAAGTGCTTGAATAAACATCCTGTTTCATACTTGCCATTAATGATTGTCTAAATGTGCTTTTTGAATTATTACCACAAGGCTTTAATTTCAACTGCAGTAAGATGTCACAAGTAAAATCAGATTATACCAGCAATGTGCACAAGGCATTGTAATTGTGTTATAAATATTAAACCAAATGATCTTGTCATGATTTAAAACAAATGTTTCCAGTTAGGCACAGGTTGGCTTGTCCTCCAATCTTCTCCAGGATTCACCTGTTCCTGAATTTCTCTAAGCAAACAGCTCCTTGGGGTTTTTAATCTTATCTTGTGGTGTAGTAATCTAATATTTTTTGTTCTTCTTTCAAACGTCAAGTGACTCATTTTGCTATTATTAATTCATAACAGTGAAATAGTCTAATTTCCCCATGTCTTCTTCCACCTTCACCCTGAAACCACTTTACAACATATAAAATTTTAGGTGTTGCACCTAGAAATGACAAAATTAATAACCACTTTCCCATCATTGCTGGGATTCCCATCACTGTATTTTGTCCAGTGGGGCAGAGCAAGTCTCCTGTAACACTAGAAATCCAACTCTCCTTTGTCCAGGCAAACACAATGCCTTTTCCCAGAGCAGTAATGACTCTTGGATATATTTGTGGCCAGGATTGATCAAATCATTTCCATGCACTCGAAAACCTGGTGAAAGGGTTTTCACTGCAAGCAGTGTAAGTGTGAACAGATGTTTCTGTACTTGGAATATTTTGTCTGGCTGTCAAGAAAGTTTAGGCACTGGTGGCATTAATTATTTATTGTTGTTGTTGTTGCTGTCATTAAAAAAAAAGTCTCAAAAACCCCTTCTGATTTTTTTCATAGTTCAATTAAAGAGGTGGGATTAGGGATTCGCTCCCATAAAGCCCTGTAATTAGTCAGAAGTACAGAGGAGCATATTTTGAATATTTTCTCATCTCAGCAGTAACCAAGAGAGGTTACATATGTGCATTTTTTTAAAAAAACCAAATATAACAAAGTGTCTTGGTAAATGTGGCTTTTTAATATATTCATTTTCCATTAAATACTGCTGATGGTTTTCTAATGATTATATTTAAAGGAAGAAGAAATCACCCTGCTTCTTGCCACTGAAGAATGTGTATCACTGATAGGCAAAAAAAAAAATTTGAGTTGGTGGACATCATTTAGTAAGAAAGATAATAGATTAACTTTGCCTGTAGAAAGATATAAAAATATTCAGTACAATTATATTGTGTCAGTTCTAATTTACCAGTTATTTCTGATGATTTCAGGAAGCTCAGGCTAGAGAATGAATTGAAAATTCAGACTTTAAATGTGATAAAGAAGCTTTACAATTTTTATATTAAATGACATTATAATAGCTATGAATGTATATTGTTTTTTCGAAGAAAGGCTTTCTGTGTGCAACAGCACATCAAAGAAGAGATCTTCACAAGGAAAACTTTACAATAATATTAAGTTGTTCATTGCATGACCTATTTAAAGTACTCAGATACTTCTTGTTGTAGACTACATAATTAAATTTTAAATGGAACATGATAAAGAAATTATACTGGCGATCTCTAGAGATTTGAATACCCTATTTGGATCTTTACAAGTGTGTAGCGAAGGCATACTTTTAAAATTTAATAAAGGTCTGGCCTATTTTTTTTTTCCTTTTAGATGCTCTATAGCTGCTATGGCAGTTGTGTTTCAAACTGTGTTTGCTCTCAACATTTCACAGTCAGTACCTGCAACAACAGAGCAAACGAAAAGTATTAGAAAATATACAGTTTAACTTGAGAAACTCACCATTTAGAAAAATGGCAATTAATGAATGGAGATGAACTTCTAAACTCTTGGGGAAGCTAAGCTGGTAACCAGCCTTTCCTGGCCCAGCCTCTGAGCTCAGCAGTCGAGGGGAGCAGCGAATGAATGGAGTCCTGGAGCACAGTGTGAAGCCCTGTGGGCATCAGGGAGATGATGTTTGGAGCTTAAAGGAGATAATACTCAGCTTCAGTTTCAAAGGAATGATTTCAGTCTCTAGCCACTTCTGTTTGTTTCTGTGAAAGTTACTTTATATTTAAAGAAGAACAAATATTTTAAATATAGACTAACCGCATGGATTATTTATTTGCTTAATACTAGGTTAGTATTAACAGAAGGAAAATCTGGGCTACTTTTCCGCTTTTATGTACTGGTTCAATTTTTCATTTCACTCAAGGGGGGAGTAAAGTTTAAACGGCCACTTCCTCCTCTAAGCTGTTAAAATAAGGGGAAAAAATCAAGCTAATAATTTGCATATATATTTTTAATGGAAAATTTTGTAGAAATATCACTGAATCACCTGCTTAAATCTCGAGCAAAACTCCGGGAATCTTGTATTTTGAGGTGAAGGCCATCTTAAAATTGTCATTTAGAATGGGAGGAAATCTGCAGTGGATACAGTGATGTTAAAACAACCAAGTATGTTCAAAATGGAAATGAAATCTTTTGCTTGTGCTTGAATTTTAGTAATCTACAAACTTAATATATTTTAAACCTGTGATCTGGAGTAGGGTAAACTTTGGCCCTCTTGAATTGCGATTTTATTCTCCACCATTCCATAAATTTCTTTGATAATGTCTCAGTTCCATTTACTGTAGAGACTTCTGTTCTCAGGTACCTACAGCATTTTGAAAATAGAATTTAAGTACTGAAGTCACTTTGGTGCTTTTGAAAAATGTTAACCTGCACCTTCACCATTATTGAAATCTAATGCAACTAAGCTTTTATCTAAAGCAAAAAGAAGAATTGACAACCCACCATATGACAAGCAAAATGAAATCTCTTGATCACTATCTGTCAGCAGTCTTTCTAATACCATTGTGTTAGGGAATGATATGTCTTCCAAGAAGCTCAGTACACAAGGTTTTGAATCATTTCTGTCTTGACAGCCTAACACAAGTAACTACTTGTAAGTGCTTGGATGAATTATAAAATCTATGTGGCTCTGTAAAGTGAGTTAATAAAACATCTATGAGCATTTTAATTACTATGAAATGAAAAGGATTTTTTCCTGACAGTAATAGGGGCACGGTCTAAAGACCAGCCCGACATCTCAACTGCTGTCTTCACTGGGTTTGCACAGACAGTGGGAGCTGGGGTTTCCTTCTGTGTTTGCACTTTGGTTCCCTCCCAGCTGAGATACTCTGGCAAGCAACTTCTCTCCCTCTGAGAACACCAGGCCATACCTTTCACCCCTCATGTTTTCATGTCCTCTCATGTCACCAGTGCTCCTTTTCCAGTTATGTCAGGCTTAAATGCCCACCCGCCTACACCAGGCATGTCTCTGCCAAACTGTGACAGGATTTTCCATACCCTCTCGTAACATTTACTGAAGCTTTATTCTCCCTTAAATAAAGCAGGTATCTGGCATAGTCCATTTGTGATCCTCTCTTCCAATGGTGAAGTTTTGCTTTCCACCTTCAAATAAATCCTTCCTCAAAACTCACTCTTGTTTTATAGGCATACAAATAATTGGTCAAGAAAACATTGCTCATCCCGGATGGCAGGCAGAGCTAGCTGATAATATTGAAATATCTTGAATGTCAAACTATATGCAGCGATCCAGAGCTAGTTTTTGGAAATGATATCATCTTCTATCTTTTCCTAAACCCCATCATGAAAAAGAAAAAAAAAATATTCCAGCCCTCGATATTTAAATGTTCTCAAGTCAACTGTCTTAAAGAGCAGATTTTCCATAATTTGGATGCCTGCTATTTTCTAAAGAAAGTACTTATTTTGAAATGAGACTTGAATTTAACTAATCACTCCCTTATTTAAAAAAAGAAAAAAAGAAAGTAAAAGAATCTGACATTTGACCTTTCTCTTTGCCTCAGATGCTCATTTTGAAGCATTGCTTCTAACCTTTGAGCTGCTTTTCTGTACTGGAAGCAGGACTGCCTGTACCCCATTGTATCTGCTGTAGAGGAATGCCCTGATGGTGCTTGGTCTCTGAGGCACTGGAATATAAATTATAGTAATTATTTGGGATGGTAACAAGTTTGATGTTATTGTAAGCGAATGTGGAGGTTTTGAGGAAATAATACACGAGGTCTCTTCACTATTCTGATTTTTATTTTTCCTAAGTAAAGCTTCAGTATCTTTAAAATGCAACATGGAGCTATTCCTTGGAGTAGCTGTCAGCATGTCTCTTTTTGTTGTTGTTTTACAGCCATTTTGAAATATGTTTTTTACAGCTAATGATAATCTTAAAACACACTTATGTGCAATCTGATCCCTTTCTAAAGAGATATTTTTAAAATCTTAAGAGGAGCCTAAGGAGCATAGAGGTGATTATCCATATGTGCTTACTGATGACTCTCATTCAAAAATTACGAAGATACCAATGGCAGGACTCATATTGCCTAAATTTAACTATCACAAAAGTCCTCTGTTTAAAGAACCAGGGGAGAAATGGCGAAAAATAGGTGCCTCATCTCAGGACAGGGTGAATAATCTTGGGAATAGTTTTTCTTTCTCCATTGCCTGAAAATGAAGCCTGGGGGAATAGCACAGACTAAATGTTTCACCTGATGATAGCTTTAATTTAAGGTGAGTAGCCAGACTTTTATAAGTGTTAAAGTGCCAAGTGATGTAAGCTGATGCCTGGTGGAGTTTTGAGGACATTGGTATGTTTAACCTCAAAGAAACTTTCAATATTTCGTACTTAAGTCCTAAATATAGATCCTGGGGAGGAGGGGGAAAAGTCAGACAAAAATCATTGTTGGACTGATACAGCTCTGACCTAGAATGCAGGAACTCTTCTCACAGTGCAGAGCCCTCAGAAATCACAGCAGCTCTGAAAGGGTTCATAATTATACGTAACCTCTGAATCTTAAAACTGAGTGTACGTGATTTTTCCTCAGAGTCCCGGTTTTGGAACCCACAACCATTTTTACCCAGCAACTCTGGGCATCTCTCAAAAACGTTAATGAATTTGACAGCAGATTTTTATCTTGAAAGTCTGGTAGAGCTTTTGTTTTTATTCCCTATTGTGAAGATCTAAAACTAGAGACATATTCCCTTCTCTTTTTTTTTTTTTTTTCTGTTATTCACCTTAACCAGACTTCCAAGCATCTTTTAAACTTGTTTTACAAAGCATTGCTAAACGTGCCCAATGAGGATAATGTGCAGTAGAAATGAAAGGACTTAGATCTCTTAATTTCCATTCCTGAAGGTGAATTCCAAGATCGCGATTATTTTTATTTATACAGTGCCTAAAGAGTACTAAATACTTTATGGAACAAATAGAAGACCTCTTGTAAAAAGCACGCATTCCTATAATCTAATTTTAGTCTCAAATCAGGCAGCATGAATGCTAAGCAGCAGGGCTTGAAGAAACACAGAAGGTGTATGAGGGCCACACTAACAAGATTGAGCAGTTATTTAGGTTCATTATCTGTCCCACTTAATAGCACTGCAATATCTTGCTGGTTTAAGTTAAATTTACATTGGCCTGTGGAGAACATTTGACTGACACTAGAACGGTATTTCTTGCATTTGCTCAAAAAAATGAGCCTTTGAAAAGGAGTTTGAATGAAGATAGAGAAAGACAGCATTGCAGGTGGATTGAGACATTGAGATACCCAGTGCAGGAAGCAGCAAATGAAACCAACTTAAAATACTAAGCCTGTTTTCCCCTCCTCACTTCATTTCCCAGCTCAGTCAAAATACTTGTGTTCCAAGTTAGTGCTTTGTACGTATCCTTTGCTTAAGTGTGTCTATAGCCCTTAAAACCACCAGAATAATGTTATTTAGAAATTCAGCGCAAAGGACAAAACTTGTGGGAGTAACTCCAGATGTAAATATAAATTTCTGGGGGAAAGAGAAATGTTCGCACATCAGATTCTGGAGAAAAAAACCAGCAACTGAAGGTTTGTTAACATGGCAGAGAAACTCTATCTTAGTATCTTTGCTGTAGCATGGAAAAGGCATGTGTCGTATATTACATAATATAAAGTATTATACCATATGTTTTATAAATAGTTAGAAGTGAACTGCTCATATACAGAATTCTTAGCACCATTGGTCCCAGAAGAGCAGTAGCAAGAGACATGGATGGAGCAATGTCAGGAAAGCCACACTGCTCTCCCTAAGACAGCAGAGACTCTGGTTTAAAGCTCTCTTCAACATTCTCTGCCTTCTGAGCATTGCTTTTATTTATGAAATCACTGCTATTGTAGCATTTACAAAAATTGCAACTATTTGAATGTTTCCAAAAGATTTGCTATAAACTAAAAGCAAATCTTAGACAATTCTCAGTAAATTATTTAAAGAGGTTTTAAAAAAAAAACACTAACGCATTCCCTGGTGTTCAAGGTTAACACTTTATACTTCATCTACATTATATTAAAAACATTTTTACTGGAGTCCATAAATGTTACACATTTTTAAAAGGCAACGAGCGCAGTGGGAATAGAAACGTTGCATAAAGCCAGACACGAGACCTGCAAGCAGCAAGTGCTGCCTGTTGTTTTCTTATTTTTTGGGGGTGCTGACTTGAGATTGCTTCTGTGAGGTCATACCCATTTTTCTGGTTATATCTTGCCATTGGAAGCAGGCAGCCCCTGAGGTTTTCCTGTGGTCAGCAGCAGACTCTGAGCCCCAAACTGCTGTGTTGGAAGCAGTGTCTCATCGTGGTAATTCTCTTACTGGCAGGGAGGCTTTGCCAGTTTGGAGCCACAGAGGACCTACCCCACTTTCCTGTGTACATTCTCCCAGAGCATTTTGCAAGTTGTGCCCTACACAGCACTTCTACAGAAGCAAAGTGCCGGCGTGGTGCTTCTCATCACCAGGCTATAATGGAAAATATTTTTCATCCAGACCCTCTGGAACTTTTAGAGCTGCTGCAACATTTTGTGCAGGGAACATTTAAGGCTCTGCAAAGCTGTGATGTAAACTGGGTGCAAATCATGCTGTAATCTAACCTTAATGAACGCCCATGGAGAAAGAAAGAGGGAAAACAAGATGAGGCTTTACCTGACACAAAAAAAAAAAAACCAACCCTAAAGGCAGAGATCTTTCAGGCCTTTCTGTATATTCTGCTTCTGAACTCTTAGATACAGATGCCACAACGGCTCACATGCTTAATTTTGGAGAATAGTCCTGCTGATATCAAAGTGATTGCACAAGTCAGTGCAATTTTAGCATGAGTATTGCTGCTTACTCATTGCTGTGAGATGAATATTCTCTGATTTGATCCCAGCATTGCCACTAAGACTATAGACAGCTCTACTTGATCAAGAAAGAAGAATAAACACATAGCAACTCAGTTTTGGTATCATTCTCTTGAAACATGAACTGAGGATCATAAACTGGAAGCTTAAACGAAAGCCCTAAATGGTTCCAATAGTATTTAGAGGTATGGTTTTGGCTAATTGAAAGTACTGGACAACTGTGTGTGCCACTGACTTTGGTTCAAAGGATAAATGTGCTTCTCTGAACCAGGCTATTAATTCAAGATCTTAAAAGGTGTCTGTGACATTTAGGAAACCTTCTGTGCTTGGAGCCCAGGCGCCCATCTTTTAACTAGCTGTTCAAAATTTGGTTTCTTTTTTAAGCTTTTCTGTTGGGGGATACAGATGCACCTGCGCTGATGTGCTCACGGATGCCAAAGGAACTGTGGCTTGTTGCTGGTAGATTTCATTCCAGGATTGCATGGAGCAGTCAGCAGAAGTTCCTGCAACTATAAAGTTTCATTTAACAAAAATGAAATATTATTATTCATGTCATGAGTAATTGAATCCCCAGATGTTCTCATTTTCTATCAATGGCTGGAGACAATATGACTCTAGATAGGCTGTGACAACATGAATTGATTTCTTTCTCTTTTTTCCCTTTTTTCTTTTTTTTTTTATTTCAAACCTGCAAAGTGACTGTGGGTTTTTTTTTTTTTTTTTAGCTGATTGCTTGGATCTGACATTACAGGCTGTGCAGCTGTAAAAAAGACCTTCTCATTTTCATTGAGAATAAGTAAAATAAAATATCGCAGAGATAGCATTGCATTTCCCTGGTCCTGCCCCTATTTATTTCTGCAGAGATAACGGGGAAAGAGCAATTGAATTTGGAAAGAAGTCTGCAAGAAGAGATGGTTGCTGCTTACACTGAATATTCAGAATGTAAGAATAAAAGTTATCAGGTTACTAAAAAGCCACCTGTTACTTTTCTTTTTGTTTTTCTCTAAAGCATAGAGTTTACTTTTTTGTCTCTGAATTTATAGCAGAGATGGAAAGTCCAACTCCTTAGAAACCTTATTATATGCAAGGTAGTAATTCCATGTTAAAGAAGGAAAAGAAGCCACACTCACTAACATTTCTAACGCTGCTGACAATGAGTGTTTGCACAAAGGAACAAAGGTAAAAAAACTTTAAGTGCTTGTTAAGGCCTGCACACACAGTGCATACAAGCAATAAGTCTGTTTTGCTGAAGTGTGAAATTGCCCTGAGTAATTTCTCTAATAACAGAACAGATATTGCCCCTGTGAGCCAGAGGAGCTCTGGGCTCAGTGCTGCAGCCGGTCCTGGTATCAGCAGAAACTTGTGCAACCAAAGCATGGGCTGCAAGATGAGCACTAGAAAAATAAAACAAGCTTGGTGGATAACTTGTAAATGTTCTGGCTGATTTAAAAATTCAGAAAATGATTAATGATGAAGGTACTTTAGTTATTGATTTCCTCCCATGACTTCCTCCTTCAGAGGAGCTGCACTATTGTGTCCAGAGCTGTGTTTGACAGCTGCCTCCTATTTCCAAAGACAGTATTCATTCCACTATGAATTGAATGTACAGTAGCAGAAACTTTTAATTGGCATTTCTTGTTAGCGTTCTCCTATAGAAATGATGTAGTGCTGATGCTTTTCCTCTGTGTTATGGAGAATGCCTCTGGAAATAACAGTTCTGTAGCAAGAGCAGGGGAAAAAAAAACCACAGAATCCCCCGGGATAATGCAGCACATGCAGAAATAGGAAAAGAAATCATATGAGAAAAACATTCAGTTAAAGCAGCAACTTATGTCTTCTCTTTCAAAACTTGCAAGGTGAAAAAGAGCAATGTGGTTTAAAGGGGATATTGATTTGGTGGAGCTATGCGTGAACTCGTGCCACAACCCCAGTACTTCTCCAGTCTCTGAACCTCTCAGAATTAATGCAGGGGTTTTAGACTGATTGCTTGAAGTCTTTCTGTAAAAAAAAGCATGTCTGATGAATGGCAAGGACTTGAGGAGATTAAAAAAAAATTAAAAGTTTCTTTAAAGAACTGAGAAAACCTTTGTCAGCTGTACTTCCTTGTAGTGCTGTATAGTTAGAGCAAGGCAGCCAGAGACTCAACCTCATTTCTTCTGCCTTCCATTTTGTCTTGTGAGTGATTGACTTCCTTCAGCAGCTCCATCAGGTAATGTGACATAAATGGGAAAAAAAATTCCCACCATGAATTCATCTTACTGTGCCAGAGACATAGCAGATATTTTTAGTTATTCACCCATTTGAAAAAGAATTTGAAGCTCAGGCAGATGTTGCAAGTCTGGCATGCAGGTTTGGTTGCTGTTCTCTAGGAGGTTTTCAATTTTTTATCTGAAGTTGTGATATTTTATTAGCTTGTGGAGTGCTGTGGGGCTTTGTTAATGGTTCTGGATAATAGAAAGCATGGGGCTGGAGCTGTTTATCTTTATAGCAGTGTAAGAGATGTTGTTCAGGAGAAAGCCAGTGGTTTGTCTCTTCGTCTGGAATTATCTGGCTTCTGCAGTGTAAAAGTTGAGAAAAGCAGTCTTGGAAAGAAATACCTGAAGAAAATATTCTCAACCCCATCCCAAACCTCTTTTCAGACAATAAGGCAATGCTTTCTGTCCTTGTTTTCTGTGCTTTTATGGCTTTTATAACTCCTTCTATTCTACCTTTTCAAGAGATAGCAATGTCCAGTTTTCTTCTGACTTTCAGCTGTGATGCTTTCTTTGGATTAACTGAAAAATCAAAAAACATATTTCCTTTCATAAATTTAGTTTTGTGTTAATTTAATTCTGTAAGACAAAGAACAGATTTAAAGAATTTTGTCTAGAGTCCACAAAAACAATAAATAAGGAAATAAAGACTACCAATAAATAAGGAAAGGTCACAAATTCTCCCCCCTGCCCCATATTCTGCATTCATCAAAGCTGGTCTCTTCTGACCTTCTGGAGGCTTATAGGATTTATGGTCTCTATAAATCTTATGGTGAAGCATCAACTCTAAGATGAGAAAAATCACACTAATATGAGAAAAAGAGACGCAAGACAAAACAAAAAGCCCCAAACCTCCATCAAACCCATCTTTGATAATATTCTGCTGTGTGAGAACGTCTCAGAGTAACTAGAGACAGTTGCACATGATTTTCCTCTGTCCAGTACTGCCTGTGCAACACTCACCAGTGGGCTTCTGCTCTCAGGCATCAATGCATCAGTCAGCATTTGCTTCTCACACCAGGTTTTTTAGACTTCATTACATGTAGAAATTCTGAAAATGTGCTTTCCTAAAAAAATCTGCTTCACCACCAGTCTCTTTTACCAGTGTTTCCTGATTGAAAAAAAAATGTAAAAGAAAAGAAAAAAGGGCTTTTATCACACATCCCATATGTGCTTTATGGTGCTGAGACTTGATAACTGAGATATGATTTTATAATGAAAAATCCCCCAAGGAAGTATGCAGATGTACTGTGGAAAGATACTGACAGTGTGTGCTTTTTTTGTAGGAAAGTTATGAACACTTTCTCCTCTTCTTTTTAATGGCAAAGAATATTAAAATAAAAAATAGGCTTGTGTCTCTTGTGAAACTCCTGGGGATATGTCCAAGTGGTGGATGAACTATGTACATGTTAAAATAGTACTCTGCAATGCATTCCCCTAAAATTTGGAAAGGATGACTATCATTGATGATATCCCTATCTCCTTTTTTTTTTTTCCAGTTAAATCCAGTTAAATCTGTAGCCTTTGGAATTTGAAATGAAGGCTGCAGCTAGGGAAATTCAGCAAGATGCTACTAAAGGGGGCTATTGATGGTGTGCTCCATACTGGAAAGCTGTCTTGTTATTGAATGCAAATGTGACTTAGATATGTAAATTATATTCAAGATTTCATCAGTAAGCCTTTAATATATCTAGAAACTATCTTAAAGCATTTAAATAAAATGTTAATTGAAAGTATGGAATAGTGTTAGCAAGCTCTTTCAAAGAAAGCTTCAATTCAAGGCACGTAACAAGGAAGCAAGTGCTCTGATCTAGTCAAACAGAACCTCCCATGGTAAAAACCTATAATTGTTTTAAAGTTCTCCAAAAACCTACATCCCTGTTCTCATCTCATCCCACACACTGTGATATTCCTTATGTTCCTCACTCTCCTCTCTCAAAGCTGACTTTCTTTGTAGCCTTCTCCCACTCCCAGCGTGCTGCCTTCTCTCACCTCCCACGCCTGGAGCTGCCTCCTGCTGCCCATACAACAAGCACTTTTCTACACATCCCAGCCCTTTTCCTTTCCTTGAGCTTGTCTGCATCTCATTCCTTGCAAAACCATCAGGATGTCTTGCCCTGCATCAGAACCCAGAGGGTGAACTCAGGGGAGCTCGGTAGTAAGCCAAGCAGTGAATTTAGATCTTCTGAGAGTGATCATCAGATGGAGCAAATGACTGATCTTCATATTTAAAAATAAAACCACTTATTTTAAAGGCTAAAGAGAGAGTGATTGAGTTAAACTGCATCCCTCTGGTGCTCATGGAAATGCTTGCACAAGCAGCAGGGCAGTTGAGCTGTGTTGGCTTTAACCAACCCAGGTCAAATTCATCGAGAGCTTTAAATCAGCCCTAAGAGCTAAAAGTGTGGGAACACAGAAGCACGAGCATCTCTTGCTGCAGCTCTGCTTTTGATTGTCACTCCTTACCTGCTCATTAAGCAGAAGGATTTTGGAAGTATTTGCTAAGTTACCTTCCTGGCTGCAGATGGTCTGCAACAGTGACAGCAGCTGTTCCAAAAACAAGCAGTGAAGGAAGGTATTATTGCTCTTTAGCTATGTTTACAAAATTTTAACAAGACTCTTATTTAAAGTGTGGGGGTTTTGTGTCTGCATGCAATATGTTATTACCCAAGTGTTTCTGGATTGGTGGAGGGCATCAAAGATATGTGGCACAGAGAGATTTCTCTGCTTTGCCATGGTTTCTTTCTTCCAGAGCTTGTGTGAATCTTGTAGGTTTGGGCAGAGGTTGCACAGATTAATGTTATAACCTGTGACTTGTGCTCCCATGACCAGGGAGCTGGGGAGAAGGGCAGCCACATGACACTGCTCAGCTGATGGGAGTTTGCTGGGGAAGAACTCAAGTTCAGGAAACACAGAGCTCTACACTGAAAGATGAAAAAGAAATAGGAATAAAGCGCATCTAATCCTTGCATGTTGGATGAACTTCTGGTGCTAGAGGAAAATTGCCATCTGGGAATGATTTTTACAGTCTATTTCCACAAATCCCTACATCCACAGACCAAAGGAACCCAGCCTGCTGTGTCTTGGGGCAGCAGCAGAAACTTGGGCAGGGTGTGCTGCTTCTACCATGATGCCTCATGGCTATGACCCAAATGCAAAATCCATGCAGGCAGGACCTTGTTCTTGAAGGTCAGGACCCAAACCATAGATGTGGAGTGAAGACTAAGGTCCTCTTCATGCTTTTCTGGTAGAAGCTTTTCATTTTCAGTGTATGCTTTCTGTTGTGCTTTACGTAAAATGGTTGCTTTGAAGATGTTTTTTGCTTTGCAATTTAACCATGAATGGAGGTTTCTGACTGGGTTTTTCTATGGGAGGTATACACAGAAATAAAACAAAAATCTAAAAAAGAAGACAGGAAATGCGTGAAATAAAATATTTAAGCATAAATTCTAAACTTTCTGCTATGGAAGTGAAAATGCAAACAGCCTCATTTCCGTTGGAAATGTTGAGTTTCTGTGTGGTTCCCCACTTGCATGATTCATAGCTGGTGTTTGTGTTATGCCTACTTGGCTTTGAAGCAAGCCAAGCTTGAGCTCTCCACCTTCTCAGGTGAAGGGATTCATCCCACAGTTCCATATTGGAGAGATATGAATCATTCCTGTCTGTTTTCACTGCTGACTCAAAGGGAACTTATGCATCAGGGTTCCCATGGATAAGTAAGTCCATGCTGGAGACAAGTGGAGTTAAGGGAGAAAAGTTTCACTTTTGTCTCTGCCATTGTTTCAGTGAGACTGGGATTGCAGTTTTCATTTTCTTGAAATAATACAATACATCGCTGTAGTGATGAACGTGACCCATTGTGGGGTAACATTTGGCAAACCATTTGGCAAAAGTAAGGCAAAATTGCTCAAAATTGAAGGTTATGGTAAGGTGAGATTGTGTTGTGTTGTTTGAGCATTAGTTATTAACAAGACACATAGTTACCTTTCTTGGAGTATTTGTCATTTCTTGATACTGCTTGTATGTTAGGAAGCAGAACTACAAAAATACATTTAAGAATTGCATCTTGCTGAACTGGTTTAATTAGAGGCCAGTAAAATGCAAATAGGAGAAAAAGAGCTGATGCAGATAGTTTGAATTTGTTTAGATTGCGTATGAATACAGAAAGTTCTATAATGTAAGACTGAAAGTTCACTGGAAGAGGAAGGTGAATATATTGTAGCTATTCCCTTTTAGGTGAGGTAGAAGAAAAGATCATCATTCTCTTTAAAGCCAAAATTCTGATATTTGCAAGACTGTTCCCTCAAATAATGTAGCCAACAACTGCTCCAAGTAAGATTTCCTGTCTTTCAGTCTGCTGTCATTCCTCTAACCTTTGAATACACCTGTGTAATCAAATCAGAAAGTAAAGGTCTATCATTTACTTCTCTTAATACCCTTGGACAGATTGCTGTCTCATTAGAAAGACTCGACAAAGTAATTCAAAACTGTAAGGCGCTAATAAGACGCTGTCTTTAAAAATGGATTGGCTGAGTAGAAAGTCTGGCAGGTCCCCAGGATGAATATCTGGCCACAGGCTGGAATTATTTCTCTGCTAATCTCCTTGGTGTGTTCAGAGGATCTATTTGCATCTTGTGAAGTGGGAGGTTTGGAGGCTGCTGACCCATGAAGAGCTCCCATCTGTGGATCCAGTCTGCAGCGATGCCAGGCTGAAGATTGACTGGTTTCTGCAGCTCCAGTCCATGGGCCAGGGCAGCAGCGCTGATCAGAGGCTTATTCAGAATATGTCCAGACCTGAACTGTATTTACTTTTCATTAGGGTGATGTATATGATTAATGTAGCTTTGTTTGCTGTGCCGAAGTGAGCTGTCAGAGCTTAGCACTGTAATTTTTTTTTCTTCTACGCAGCCTTGGGAGAGGAGTCATTGGATTTTGGAAAGAGAATGGTAAAGAGAGAGCTGAGAAAATCAGAAACCCTGCACCTCACTGAGAAGTGACTGGGCACAGCTCTTTAAAACACAGGGTTTGTGGTTGTTCAAAATTGATCTGGAAGAGATGCAAATTCCATATGGACTAAATTCAGATTTAGATTTAAAATGCTACTCACATGGGCACCAGCTAATACACCAGCCAAATTCACTCCATTATTAAGTTAAGAGGCTAGAGGTGACCCTCATGAAATGTATTAACATAATGTCAATAATGAGTCTTTTTATAGGAAGGTGTTGAGGAAATGCAAGTAGAGTTTGTAGCATGGTACCACACTTCCAGCCTGGCTCGATTCTCAGTTCACAAAGCTTTATGTCACAGATCCATCTGTTCCCCAGAGATGGGTGTGAGTTGATGCCATTTTCACGGGCTACTTTCTTTCTAGCTTGAAGCTTTCTGAATTCTCTGGAAGTTGCCTGAGACTTGGTATTTGTTGCCTGAGGCTCACTGTTGCCAAGGCACTCAGCATGGAGCAGAGATTGCCTTCACAGGCTGGGTGGGACCTTTACTTAACTCTATCAAGGCTCATTAAGGCTTCAAATCTCTGAATGCACTTTAAAAATTGAGTGACAGGAACTTCTGGGAAAGTTTTGTTGAAAAGCCTGGCATAACTGAGTAATTATAATATAGCAGTACTTCATGTGCAACTTGATTGTCACAGCCTGTGTCAAGAGAACACATAATTTCTGAAGGATAAGACCATATGTTCCAAAAAGAGCTTTCAGAATGTGAGATACTTGTTTTGGAAGTTATTTTTTTGCTCTTTATAAAAAATTAAAAATTAAAAAACCACTCTCCCCCCCCCAAAAAAAAACCACCCAAAAAACCCCAGTGTTATGAAATGAGATTAAAAAAAAAACCCACACTTAATTAAACTGATCCTTTGAGAAGAAGTCCCAGGCTTGTAGGATAAGCATGTTCTGAGGTTACTGATTTACTTCTGGGTGTATCTGAAATAAAGTGTTGCAAAAATAGTTGAAAGGACACAGTTATCCTAAATATGAGGATGTTTCCCCACTTATACAGTCTAATGCACCAGTTGAGGACCTCTTGGCATATTATGACAATCTCCTTGCCAGGGATAATTGGCCCCTGAAACAAGGTATGGATAGGAGAGTCCACCAAATGTCCAGACAGATTTGTGTGTAGAAACTGGAAATGTTACATGCTGTGGTTTACATCAGCATCGAATATAAATGTAGGTGACTTCAGTGTCTTCCATTTTAAGCTGTATCTAAATCACCTGTACTGTCCTGAAAACTTTTTTTCTTCATTAATGCTATGTGGAAAGGTGATCGGGCATCACTGGTGTTTAAAAGTCAGAACTGAACCTGAGCTGACATTTCTGAGGATGTAAGACTTACACAGAATTCTGCCCCAGCAGGAAGGAATAATATTGACTAACAAGATTTCAGCCTGCTTTTGGAGACCCTGAATGTACATTGTGCTTATATTTTTAGCATGAAGATTTTATTTTCATTGCAATATTCTAATAGTGGGATGGTGAAAACTTACAAGAGTCAGGTTGGTGGGTTGGGATATTTTTTTCCCAGTAAAGGTCAAGCACACAGGGAAATGTGATTTTGTCCCAAGAGACTGTAATATGTAATATAGTTACAAGTACAACTTGATTGGCTAATTAAGACTCTCCATGTAAGATTTCCAAATAGATTTTTTTCTGCATTTTATATTGAAGAAACGGCCCGATTTTGCTTACCTTGCCTGGGAGAAGTTTTACTTACATAGGTGCTAAAAAATGGGATAAAATCAGTCTTGTAGAAGCTTTCTTGTCCTATCTCTGAGACAGTCAGGTCATCGTACCTTGGCACACTCAACCTCTTCATTTTAGTGTTAACTTTCTTTAAATTAGGGCAGCATGTTGTAAAGTCTCCATGTGTTTTGTTGTAAATGTACCCACTTTCAACACTTGGAATTTTCTAAACATTTTGTGTATGTTTAATTTTACCTTTTTTCCTTAACACTGTACATTTCAAATACCATCTCATCTCTACATTGCTAGTGAATGCTTATTAAATAGACCTGCTGGAAGGGGTCTGCGTAGGTTTGGCATTGTTTTGGACTTGAAATATTTGCTGACCCATGGTCCCCATGGAGTATTGATTGAGACATTCCATAAATCTGAACACCATGTTGTAGCTGCATGTTTGATTCCATTTCTGCAGATGTCCTCATCTGGAATGGCTGTTCAGTGCTTCTTTTATGGTCATTAGAGAAAAGAAGGCACTTTCCCAAAACTTTTTCCAAGGAAGATATTTAAAATAGGTTGTATGGATTATTTATTTTGCAATGGAGAAAAAGTCTAAAGTTTATTTTGCAATGGAGAAACAGTCATGTGAAGCCAACTTGTGTCTTGACTCTTTATGAGAAGGTAAAAAAATAAATAATTCCTTAAACCCTTTCCATTATGCTGTCTCGCAGAATAAAATCTAATAGACTGACTCATGCTAAAAAAATCACCCATTTTCCATGATTTGTCAAGTTAATTAGACAGATTCTGCCTATGTTCGTTTATTGTTCCAAATCCCAATGATTTGGCTGGCTGGGTTTTGGCTGGGCAACTTGCAGAGTCTGCAGGAAACCACCCGGTCTGTAAAGGCTGCTCTGCCTGGTGTTAAGAACAAACCAATTCTGCAGAGCAGAGCCTCCATCAGGCAGATCCCTGGTAAATGCTGATGGATAAGCAGCAAGAGGTATTCCAGAAGTGATGTGAGCTGCCTCTGCTTAACAAAATACCCACCCTTTTCCTGGTTTTAGCTTGTCCCAATCCTCATTTCCTAATCTACTCAAACCACAAGAGAACTGTTTAGCTAATGAATGATTGAAAAGTATGAACACCGAATTCAATAAGTCAAAAAGAAAACAAACAGAAAACCCCACAGAGATAAGAAAATGTATGCTTAAATGCATCATTCAGTTTCTCTACTCACTCTTTGCTTCCCATTTCACTCTCCTTTGTCAGTACACTGTATATCTAAATGGCAATCTCTTTGTGACAAGGAATTTCTCTTCATGCCTTTACCTGCTGGTGCAGAACACTGTTGGTACTTTGCAAATATCAAACAATAAAAAGAATTGATTGCAAGCAACACAGGACTTGCATGATGGCTAGTGAAGCTTCTCAGGATTTTCCCTAAGAAGTGCTGATGCAGCCACCAAAGTTTGCAGATCTGAGCTGCTCTGGTCTTTACAAACAAGGCAGTTTCAGGTAACTGGTGTTAAAAAACTTTAGTTCCTTAAGTCTCCAAGGGCGATACAAGCCACAGAAGGATTGTGATTGATACAGCTTTATTCTTTGGTTTTTCCTAGAGGATAAGTCAGTCAGGAATCACATTGCTATTATTTGCTGAAAATTGTTTGTCCCCCAGGACGTGTGTTGTATCAGATTTTTCATCCAAGATCTTCCTTATTGAAAGTTCCTTGAAAGTTGGTTCACCAGCTTGGCACAAATGGAGCAAAACCCCCTCAGAAGGGAGGCTGGAACTAGATGATTTTAGGTTTTAGGTCCCTTCCAACCTAAGGCACTCTATGTTTCTTTTCAGGTCAAAGACCACACTCACTGTTAAATACAGAAGTTCCCTTGCCTCAGAGAACGGAGCCATCTCCTTTGTCTTGCACCATTCTTAGGAGGTCTTTCTTAACAGCCTGTAATGCAAATAATTCAAAGGCAGAGCTAATATTCGTAATATTAGACTGCATGACATCAATGCTTCTTGGGATCTCAGAATCCTCATTTTCAGTGTACTAGCATCTGAAAATGATTGTATGATCCTCTAGAGACTTTGCTTGGATATTGCAAGCAGATGTTAGAAAAAAAATGAAAATGGATAGTGGTATTGATGAGTCTCATCATAAAAAGATAAAATAAAACTGTCATTACCTTTGCATTGCTGTGTAGCTTAAGATGATGAAATGCTGCAGTTATTATGGAAGAAATGGTCTTTTTGCATCCTCCAGCTATAGTCTATTGCACAAGATTAACACTGAGAGTCTTTGCTAATTAGTTTTTATGGTCAAACAGTTTTCATGAAGTTGGTTTCAAAGAAATCAAAATTAAACTCTTTATAGCTCTGAAAGGTAGAATTATGGAATATGAATGCATAGATAATCTTTACAAGCTAGAGGAAAATGATTGTTGAGCAACTAAAGCTATAAAAAAGACCCAGCAATATCTCAGGTATTGCAATATAGTCTGTTTGGGTAAGTGATGACACTAGGAATTTTCGAAATGCAGTTAAAGCAGGGTGGGGGATACACAGGGTTATCATCTGTCAGCATGCCCTGATGGAAATCTTCACTCTTTACTCATTTGTAAAATGAAAATCTATAAGAATAGGATGTAGTGGACTGAATTTATCCTATCAGAACTGCCAGAAATCAAAATGCATAATTTCCCCCTTCACCGTTTTGCTCCTTAGTTCCTTTTCATATTGTTTTGTTAGTTTGCTATACCTTCAAAATAAGCCACGTGCTGGCTTCCTCCCACAGCATTAGTCCACCTTCTATTTGAAAGCATAATGACAAAACCAAAATGTGGTGTTGCTTTTCCAAGTCAAACCACCTTAATTTACCTGTGTGTTTGTGCAGATAAGCTTTACTAAACTGTGGCCCAGTAAATATCCTCCCTCCAGTGAGCCTGTAGCAATTACATTTCACAGACAGAAAGGGAAGCACTGGATTTAGTGCAGTTTTCAAAACAACTTGTGTTTATAGCAGAAAAACATTTAAGCATTTAGAGGCTTGTATCCTAGTCACTACCAATAAATTTCTGGCTCCCAGAAGATTTAGCAACTCAAGTACTTCTGAAAAAATCTATCTTTTGTTCACAGGCACTCATTGCTGAATCAAAAGCATTTAATTCTTTTACAGAAGAAAGGGGAGGTCTTAACTTTATCGGGGGCTACATTTTGGAATCGAGACCATCCTTTATAGTGGATAATGGAGACAAAAGCATACAAATCCAAAAGAACTAGATGTCTTAACTGTTTCAGGAATTAGCTTTGCCCCGTTTCAGTATCACTGATCCCTTGGACAGATGAGAACTTTACCTCAAATAACTATGAAACATCAGAGACGTGCACAAGGGAAGTTCTCATAGGCTGGCTTAGTTCAGGGTGGTTTCATGGGGACATGTTATTTTTCTGCTTGTACTGTGGAGCCCTACAAAAGAGATGTTTGCAGTTCTGATAAGGTTTACATATCTGAGGTTCCTCACACACTGCTTTCTTTGTTAATGAACACATTGTTAATGTTTGCATAATTAAATACCAGGGTAAATTTGAGGATAATTCTGCCTTAGTCTAGATTATTCCAACTCTAAGAACCTGCAAAAATTTATTGTTGTCCTTAAGTAGTACAGGATGACCATGAGATCCTTTCAATGGAATCTTGTCCTCTTGTGCCAGGATTTGGGGTTCTTTTGTTGCTTTGGGGATTTTACCTAGTCTTGCAAATTCCCAGTATTATTGTTAAGAAATTAACACACATCTAATAGTAGAACCTTACTCCTTCAGAGACACATCCAACCAAGGGCATTTGAGGTAACCAGGTCTATAGGCTATTCATGGTTTCAAAGTCTTATCATTTCAAAACAGGTGTATTTTCTTCCAGGCAATCTCAACAGCCAGCTGAGATCTTTTTTTTTTTTTTAAAGACTGATGATGTATGCCAAATAAATGTAGAGCTTGATTTTGAGATACATCACTTCAACTCTTGTGCTCAAAGCCAGGTTGAATGGGGTGTTGAAGAGTCTGGTCTACTGGAAGGTGTCCCTGCCCATGGAAGGGGATTGGAACAAGATGATCTTTAAGGTCCCTTCTAACCCAAAATTTTCTGTGATTCTATTATCCCAAAAATGCTCCAATGACTGTCATTTTCTGTTCAAGACAGGACTATCCAGTAATAAATTCATCTATTACTACACCAGATTAAAAGACCTAAAGCCTTGAAATGCAACAAGAGTTTAAATTATGGAGTGGCCCAGATACACTCCATTAATTAAAGAAAAAAAACCAAACATATTACAAGTGTTTGGAAAAGTTTCTTTAGTTGTTGTAAATTGTTCAACAGACTCAATACAAGAAAAGGAGCTGGCACCATTAAATCATTAGGAGAATACACTTCTTATTTGCAAGTTACGATTAATTTTTTCTGAAGCTTCAATGCAATAAACCCCTGTTGTGTGGCAGAGACTGTGACATTCTGTTACAGGTTAATTTCTTGCCTTGCAAATTAGAAAATAGTGTGACTTGCAAAACAGGGGAGAGAAGGGGGAAATATGCCAGCAGCTGTGCTTAGACTTTTTTGCCTTTTGGCTTCTTCTTTCATTTTCTAGTCTGCTGCACTTCTTCTTTCAGTGATTCAGATGCTAGATGCCAATTTGAATTTCCAGTGCATTTAGCGTCCTGCAGCTACCAGGGAATTTAAAAGACAATTAAGAATATACAGGACATTAAAAAAAAGGAAGATATATTTTTCAACAGTCCTTTCTATGTTTTTACCTCTCTGTGATCACAGTGATAGCAGAATCCAGTAAACCATTACCACAAAGAGCCAGTCACACATTTATTTTGCAAAGGTGCGTTTATAGCGGGAACTAAATGGGGCTGGCTCATCGCTTGCAATCTGTGGAGGGCTCTTTAACAGATCAACAAACTATAAGATTGTTTTCCTGGATATGAGCCTCTGATGGACCCATACAGGCTAGTAAGAGTCATGTAAGAGTCTTTTATCCTGTCTCAGCGGGGACATCTTCCCCATGGGCTTCACGAGAGAGTATTTTTCTAGCAGCGGATTTAACGGGGGGAGAGAGTGGATGGAAAGAAGATTAATGTTTCTGCCAGTTCCCCGCAAGTTCACAGAAAATATTGGCTAGAGCAGGAGTGGCCCAACTCCGTCATGCTCCAGCCTTTTCTGTGTACTTAGAGTGGCATGTTTTTAATCAAATGTGAAATATAGCTTTAGCAGGTCGAATGGATTAGCCTTCCTTGTAAGTAACTCTGCCTGCTTTAGTCAAGAGTGGAACTTTTTTTTTTTTAATGTTTCACACTTAAGGTTGTTGTCTTTAACTTCATCAGTTTAATGGGCCTTTGGAGTTTTGATTGTTAAAGGTGGGAACTATTTAATAACCATATCCAGCTGAGCTTCCAAGTACATGCAGTGAAGACAGCAAGGTAAGACACTCCTCAGCTGGTCTGTCATAAAAGCTTGGAAAGGCTTGAGACAAACAGGGGGTTCTGCTCCTTTTTTAATACCATATTGGTATTACAGTGATTCTAAATATTTAAGTTTTCCTTGCTTTGGGATTTCAAATTGGCCTATGTTTAGGAAGTGAATATCCTCGGACTCAAAAACTGGGAAATCTGTTCATGACAATGTACATAACTGATTTCCCTCCTCTAATGCTGGTTGTTATTTATCAGAATCTCATCCGTCTCCTGTTCTTACACAGCGCTGAAGTTATCAAAGATAACAGGGGGGATTTTCAGCTACCTTATTTCTGGGCCTCAGAATCAGCTGAGCCTCTAACAAAGTTAGGCTGTTCATCTCAAACCACCCCTTATCAGTAATGCACTTTGAAAGCTGCTCTATCTGGTTAAATCCAAGCGTAATAATAGACCTCGTACCTGTCACATCCTCAGGCAGCTCTAAAGGGTTGTTTCTCCACTAAAATAAATAGTTCAGGTGATTTCTCTGTGCCAATAAATTCAAGTAAATGTTAGAAATAATTGTAAAACTAATTTGTTTTTCAGAGTTACTGAAGGTTTGTTTTTTGGGGTTTTCTTTATTAATCACTACCATATTTCAGTGTTAGATATGGTATGAAATGGCTGTCATTTTTCTTGCAACTCAGACTTTGAAAAATTTGCATGTATGCGTGTTATTTGTACTTATCCTTTACATTTCTGACCTGTGGTTCAATGTGTCATTCTGACAACTTTCTAGGAGCTTGTTCATTTTACTAAGTATGGTTATAAAAAAAATTAAATTAAAGAAAATTCTCAAATCTTTTAAGGCTGTCTTTATAGGAATCCATGGAATCAGAAGACTACAGAGAGACAACAAAGTAAAAAAATATCCAAAGATTCGTGGGCTGAAAGAGGTGTCCTGTCTTAAGATGAGGTTCTGTTTCCATAGAGGTAGATAGGAAATTTTAACATTCTGTTTATTAGAAGCCAACAATGAGCTCTCTGAAGACCCTATCTGAGATGTCTCCCTGTCATGTCAAAATATGCTGCAACAGTCAGCAGTGTGGTAGCAGACTGTAAAAACTCCAGCAGTCCTGACGTTCTGCAAAACTTTCAGGCCATGGGGAACCAGGTAACATGGTAGCTTGGCCTTTTACCATTGGATTAAAAATGCAAGACATGGTTCTTTGATTTCCATGAGGCTCATCTGCTTGTCATTGCAATGTGACAAAATTCATTTCCTACCATAATAGATTTATACATTATCTTAAAGGTACAAAAGGAAAAAAAAAAAAAAAAAAAAAAAAAAAAAGTGCACCCCAGTAGTATTGCAAAAGATGTTGGAACCAGATTCTCTGTTTCGTATTCCCAGCTCCTCGCGCATTCCTGTCACGTATCTTTATCTATTCCTCTGCCTTTCTGTCCATTAAGTAGGAATAAAATTCAAAGGATGCCTGGTGTCTTCTGTACTTTTTTAATTTGACTGTTGGTTCCAGGCCATGTTTCAGCAAAGCATGTCAGCGTTTGTTTAAGTCTCACTGCCTTTAGAGATGAGCGCAGTGTTTTGAGAAACTGAGGCCTCTGAAGCTATGTGAAAACAGTGCATCCTCAGTATAAATAATATCTCTTGCTTTATCTGATTAGTGATGGGCCATGCTTTCTTTTTTCCCCTGCTTTTTAAAGCAACTGCCTTCATTTATCACCATCCAGGGACCTATTTGGGTAGTCAGTGGACAGAAAACATGGCATGAATCTGTTGGAAAAATAATTTGGCTTGTGTAGTTCTTCTAAATATAACTCCCTGATCAAAGCACAGAGTGTCTTTTATAAGTCCTATCCAAAACAGATATTAGATGAAGAATATACTGAAGCCTTCAGACTTTTGACTGTGCCTTTTCAAAGACATGCCATCCTGAACGTACCATCATGTGATGCTGTTTGAACTGAGCAAACATTTTTCCTTCAACTTCTTTCTCTTGCATTATACAGCTTTAAAAATACCCAAAACAAAACAAAACAAAAAAAAGGCTTCTTCAATTAAAATGCTGGGAATTTTTGAAGGCTGCTGGAGAAGGGCTATTGTACTGTTATGTCTCAGAACCAATTTTTTTATTTGTAGAAACTTATGGACATAAATAAACATAAACTGTTTCAGGGTTTTGTGGTACGTTCATAAACATGAGAGTCCTTGCAGCTGAAATGGAATCCTGCTGAAATGACAGTTAATAAAAGCTATTTTTGATTTACCTACTAACCAGTTTGTACTGTAACAAGTGTCTTTCAGGTGACTCTTACTGTCTTGGGCAGAGATACAAGTGTAGGCATAAGAATATGACTAAACCCTGGTGAATCTTTACCAATTACTGAGCATTGAACCTTCACTGAAATGCTTTTCCAATGCTGTGGTTTTCTAAAACAAAATTATTAGCTGCTCTGGGGGTGCAATCACAGGAGAGAAGGACGTGCAGAGGCACAAGGCTTTCCTACAAGTGCACCAGGGAGAGAAAGCTGCTGTTCCTGTAAAGCTGCCACAAACAGTGCTAATTAATATACTGATTTTACAAGTGATGTAGGGGACTTATGTAGACAGAATTAATTATTAAGATCTCTTTCTTCAAAACACTGTTTCTAAGCTGCTTTGCATGATTATAATGTGAACCTGCCCTACAAAGAAGTTGCAGATCTAAGATCACACCCAGACAACAGTCATGTACTTTATCACCAGTTAGAAGATGAATGTATGCACACACCTGGTAAAATTAGGGAGCCTGGTTTGGAGAGATGCTGTCAGGATCAAAGCCTGGGAAGTGCAACACAGTGAGTGAAGTCAACACATTTCAGGGAAAAGGAAGACTTTACCAAGTCAGTGACAACCCCTGTGACTGCTCCCTCGCTTTCTAGTTTTTAAAGTATAAAGTTTTTTGATAGTTCTATGAACTTTACTATGTCATTTTTATCAGAATGCAGAGAGAGATGTAGTAAACAAATCCTGCTGTGATTATGCTGGAATTGCACTCTCTTGGTGCTGGATTTACTCCTGAACCACCTGCAGTAATGTGGAGTAGCTATTCTGTAGTGAGCTGGGGAGCTGGGTTTATTTTTGGTTTGGTTTGGGTTTGGGTTGTTAAGGTTTTTTTGTTTGGTTTTTTTGGGGTTTTTTTGTTTGGTTTGGTTTTTTTTTGGGGGGGGGTTGGGTTGGGGTTTTTTTTTTGGTTTTTTTTTTTTTAATTGGTTTTGGGTTTGGGTTTTTTTAGTTGTGGTATTTTTTGTGTGTGGTTTTTTTTGGTATTTTTGGTTGGTTGGTTGGTTTGGTTTGTTTTTCAGCTATCTAATTTGGGTTCATGCTTCCAGGACATATTTTTAGAATTACAGCAAAAATCAGACCTTGCAGCAGAGAAGGGTGTGCAACAGACCAAAGGCTATTGTTATTTCTAATGCTGGTTTTATTCTTAGCCCTACATAGTGATGCTCCTCATGTCTGGAGCACATAAAAAAATGAGATATTGATAACTTTCAGATTCCAAAACCCTTCTGCTTGTCTAGAATGCAATTATATAAGTGGCAGTAAGTGATGCCTGAATGAGATTAATAAAGGCTGCTTTGCTTCTCACTGCTACAGGTAGGAATGAGAAGATCTAGAGAATGACTGTTGAAAGTATTAAGCAATTAAGGTAGGTAGTAAAAAGTGGAGACTGACTGGGTTTTTTTCTTTAACTTCATGATAATTTGAAGAAATGAGTAGCTCCATTATATAAACCATCAGATGTGATGATGCATTACATATATAATTCTTATTTCATTTAAGAGCAGCTTCAAAAGGTCTAATGCTCCTTCTCAATCTGATTATAAGCAAATGGAGAATATTTAATGATTCAAGTCTCACTTTACAGCCTAAGTGTTTACATCCATCTAACTTAATAAAATTAAAAATAGAGTTTTTGCAATTTAAAAGCAATTTAGTATACAAAATGACAATAGTGTACAGGTAGAGGTTCAGCCTCCACTGATAGGTCATGTCTCTGTACTGGTTGGGTTTGGGGCAGAATCTGCTCACAGTTTTACATCTCTATAAATTGACAGTGACTTCATTAGTGCCACTATATCTAATCTGCGTAATTCAAGTAAGAACTGAGACCCTGGAGGTTGAAAAGCACAATGTCAAATTGCAATATCTGTGAACACAATCACTGTATAATTTCCCTTAGGTTTCATGGGTAGTGAAGTATCTGGATACCTGGATAAACTCTGAATAGTTGGGGGAATATAAATTCTGGGGGTTGAGTTGAGGAACTGAGTTTTCAGGAAAGGAATGTTTGTTTGGGTTGTTTGTTTGTTTGTTTGTTTGTTTTACCACAGAAAGTGAAAGGATTGCATTTATATATATTGCTGTAATTCATAGGACCACAGAATAGTTTGGGTTGGAAGGAACCTTAAAGGTCATCTAGTTCCCCCCCTGCCATGGCCAGGGACACCTTCCACTATCCCAGGTTGCTCCAAGTCCTGCCCAACCCGGCCGTCAACACTTACAAGGATGGCATATTTACAAATTCTCTGGGCAACCTGTGCCAGTGTCTCAACACCCTCACAGTAAAGAATTTCTTCCTAATACCTAATTTAAACCTGCCCTCTGTCAGTTAGAAGCCATTGGCCTTGTGCTGTCGCTTCATGCCCTTATAAAAAGCCCTTCTCCACCCCTCTTACAAACCCCTGTTCAGAACTGCAAGGTGCTATAAAGTCTCCTCAGAGTCTTCTCCTCTCCAGAGTCAAGAATTCAAATTCTCTCAGCCTTTCTTCATAGAAGAGGTGTTCCAGCATTGTGATCATCTTCATGGCCTCCTCTGGACTTGTCCTTTTTGGGAACGTGAGACATGTCCTCCTTCTGAGGCCCAGACCCTACCAGAGTAGAGGGGCAGGATCACCTCCCTCTACCTGCTGGCCAAGATTCTCTTGATCCAGCCCAGGACACATTTGGCTTTCTGGGATGTGAGCACACCTTGCTGGGTCATGTTGAGCTTCATGTCCCCCAACACCCCCAAGTTCTTCTCCCTAGGGCTGCTCTCAACCCATTCTCTGCCCAGCCTGTGCTTGTGCCTGGGATTGCCCAAACCCAGGTGCACTTGGCCTTGTTGAACTTCATGAGGTTTGCACAGTTCCATCCCTCAAGCCTGTCCAGGTCCCTCTGGATGCACAGTTCCATCCCTCAAGCCTGTCCAGGTCCCTCTGGATGACATCTCTTCCCTCCAGGATGTCGACTGCACCACACAGCTCAGTGTTGGTGGCAAACTTGCTGAGGTTGCACTCAATCCACTGTCTGTGTTGCCAACAAAAATGTTAAAGTGTACCTATTGATGTGTGATAGCCCATTCACTACAAAATAAACCACACCAGGGGAAAAAGACTTGCTCCTTTCTTGAAAGTATAATATTAGAACATATTGAACTTAAATAAATCCATTGAATTTCATTGTGGAAGAATCACTTGAAAAGTTACCTAAACTGACACTAACAGTGCTCTGGGAAATGAAGCAACAGAACAAAATTCTGATCTTATTTATACTGATATAATTAAGGAAGATTGTAGGCTCTTTGGTCTTTAAGGTGATTCTTGTGCATGAGGAGGGACAATGGGGTCTACAATAATAAAACTAATATACCAAAGAAAATCACTGACAGTGCTGTAAAGCTGCTTTATGGGTAACAGTAAAGCTGCTCAACACATAAAGCATCCATAACACATTTTACTCAGGAGTTTGTTCACATAATATGCACACGAGTGTGGGAATGAGAAGGTTGATTATCTTCTACATTACAGTCTTTTTTATATCTCTCTGGAATATAAAGCAGCTGTAGGAAAGAATTTCCACCTATATTCAGCTCCCTGCTCATGATGTCTGGAACATAGAGGTGATATGTGTGTGAGTGAGTGGGAACAATGCCTGTATATATTTCAGTGCCAAACAGGGTTTTCTGCTTTGCAGTGCTCATAGGGAAGCTTGAGCACAGGACTTTGCTTGAGCACAGGACTTTGACAGGCTCCCAAATTGTGCTGGTGCCTTTTCTAGGAGTGGGTTTATTCAAGGCAACATGAAATAAAATCTGCTAACTTTGTCCTTGCTGCAGACAAAGAGGGGATGGTGGCCTCCCTTTCTCTGCAGAGAGGAATCTGGGGTGTTGAGCTACCAGCTGCTCCTGCCTTAGGTACATCTGAGGATGGTGTGGGGGAAGGATTCAGATTTTAGGCCAGACAATGTGGATGAGGCAAAATGTCTGTTGTGAGCACTTGTGTGCACTGTGTAGGGCAGCTGGTGTCACTGCTCCTGGTTTGCTCTTGTGCCTCTTGGAGCTCTGTGGAAAATCCCATCTATTATGTTGCAAAAAACCAGATCAGTCTGTGTCTGCAGCTCCTCTACGCAGAGCAGCACTGATGGCCATGCCATCCTTAACTTCTCTAGCACTGCTAAAGCTGCTACTTCTCCTCTACTAGAACATAAAAAGTAAAAAAAAAAAAAAAAAAAAAAAAAAAAACAAAAAAAAAAAAAAAATTTTTTAAAG
>VXAX01000743.1:83413-116912 GCA_013399835.1 Leptocoma aspasia
AATAATAATAATAATAATAATAATAATAATAATAATAATAATTAATAATAATGTGTTGTTTGCTTCATTTTCTCCCCCAGCTGAGGAACAATTACTCTGAAGTTAGGTGGGTAGACACCACAGACTCCAGCAGGAGAGTGTTTGTGCTACTACTGTGATTATCAGACACACAGACACTATATGGAATGACCTGATGAACACTCTGTAGTATTTTGGGCACCTTTAATCCAGACCTTTTCTGCACCAAATGTTTACTTGAAATACAACCTGACATACCTCCAAAGACTTGGGACTTAATTTTCCACACAAAACAAAAATCAATGAAAAAAATTAGACCTTACAAAGTATTTACTTTAAAGGAAGGATGGGGCTTCCAAAATAATTAAATCAGTTTGTAAAACACACAAGAAGAAAAACAAAGACATAGGATGCCAAAAACTTTGGAAGTGTTTTGAGGAACATGAATGGATTTTATAAAGGGTTTATCCAGGCTGCTGTAACTCGTTCCACAAGCCTGATCCTTGGACATCCTGGAATCCACAGCCAGTCACTAGCTCTATCTCTGTGGCTTTGTAGATGATCTTTCTCTGTAGCTGCAGCTCTCAATGCAAAAAAGGAGCAGCAGAAAAGGACATACAAAAGGAATAAAAAAAAAATTTAAAAAAAAGAGGAAGAGAACAGGGCTCTTAACAGTACAGCTTGATTTGCTGTTTTGCCTGAATCTTCACAAGTGTAAATATTTGACTGCGGTTTTGGTGCTTTTTTATTCCCCTTCAGGTAGAGTATTTGTTTACACAGCATAACATTTCCTCCTTCCTCTCTTCTGTTCTTTCACTTCACGAGTGAAAATCTGCAGCTTTTTTGGCAAGAGTTTAAAGATAATAACTGTAGTGAGTGTGAACGCTGCTTTGTCTTGAAATTGTATTAATCACTCTCCTTTTATTAAAGGCTTCCATAGGAAGGAACATTTGAACTTTGACCCATTCTTTTCCAGTCTAATGCCAGCAAGACCCCCAAACAGACCTGGAAAGCTTGGTTAACAAAACCATCAGATTTTTTAACATGAACATCCAAGTTTCAAATCCTTGCCCAGGTGAGACCTTCCTTAAAAAGAGGAAGGCAATTTGGCAGCTAATGCTGGAAGTCTTGCTTGACTACTGTCTACTTCATTAATCTTAATGAATGCTGGGAGCATATATACCAATAATATTGCCCTCTTTTACATGAGAAAAATAGCACAGAGTTCTATTCCCAAAGAAAAAAAAAAGGTATGCCTCTACTTCTAGGAATCACATTCATTATTTAATCTTTCATCCAGCCACCATTGCCTCCAGCATGTGTTGCCTCCTACTACGTGCACGTGGTAGGATTTTTCAGGTTCAAGGGAGTTTACCTTCTCTTTGGAGGTTTATGTTGTTTGTCTAGCTGGCAGCAACAGACAAATACATGGATGTTCTTTCAGATGTGTAGAAGTAGAGATATTTGGTTATAAAGCTCACCTGGTTCTATATGATGGTTGATTTTAAATGCCATAAAAGAAAAAAAACCAAACCAAACCAAACCAAAAAACAAACAAACAAACAAAACAACAACACAACAACAACAAAAAAAACCCACAAAAAAAAAAAACCAAACAAAAAACCCCCCACAAAACCCAACCTTAATTTAGCCTTAAAAGTCCATAAACAAAAGCCACGTGTTGTGATTTGAGAGGTTCATACCCCATTTCTGGGATCTTGCACAATGGAATAGTTGAATAACAAAGAAGATTTAACACTGCAACATCTCTGACATTAAAAACCTCCCTCTTTCCAGTGATTTTACTGAAGTATATAGTTGTAAGATTTAGGAGTAGCTTAATTTAAGAATATTGAAACCGGATGATTGAGTGAAACAGCTTTTCCTAACGAGTACCTTGCTCCCAAGGTACAGAAGATGACTTGCAATTTTTTTTCTTAATGAAAATGGAATAGGAGGAATTAGGTTTCACAGGCCTGTTTCAGAAGTGCTAATGCAAGAAGCAAATTAGTAATGAAAGTACAAATTTTTTTTTTGTCATGTAAAGGAGAGTTGCTGAACCTGTAATGACTGACAAGGGCCGATTTTCACATTACTAACAATTTTCTCTGTGTGTTTTATTATGAAATTATTGGACACTTAAATATCTTAATAAAATTATCAGGTTTGAAAGACCAGCATGGGATAGTGCAGAAGATGTCATGCTGTCATTTGTGCCATTTCCCATTTGAAAGGTTCAATCTTATTTATTTTGACTTATGAGTTAGGAAAGAACATATTTTCTAGAGAAACATGCAAGCACCTCGCAAGAATTCACACCTGTGGCTTCTCCAGGACAGAAGGTCAGCTAGGTTGATGATTTTCTGTCTTAAATTGGTCATATTGCTTGACTTATGGGATAAAAAATGTATTCAAGACTGTAATATTCTTTTAAATCACACAAGACAGGGAAAACCCACCCATTTGTCTAGAAGCAGATAGAAAATGGTAGTAGAGCAATTGAAACAAGTGGAAATTATTTGGGGATGGACTTTGTGGCACCCAAAAATATTTCCTTGATGAGTTCCTGAACTCTAGACGTTCTGAACGCTATTAGGAACTTTTAAGCTATATTTAGCTTTGCGTCCATGAGGTCATCTATGAAATGCTGTTCTCTGTCTGTGGAGAAGGGAATCCTTAAAAACAAGATTCAATGTCTCCTTGGGTTTTGATAGTGAGCTAATCCTCTGGGAATTTCATTCTCCCTTCAGTTCAGCTGTTTTGGTCTTTGGGAACAATTTCATGCCGTTTGAAGTAATGAATCCAACTTCTGTGATACTGACATTCTCAATACTGCATGATTTTATGTAAGTGCTTCCTGGGAAGTAGTATGTAGCTAGACTGAAATATGGACAGTGTGGGTTCCCATTAGCTGCAATACCTAAAGAAACTGTTATATTTAGAATTTTGTTCACTTATGCTTAATAGAGCTCCACTTTAAGTTAGGGAAAATTGGTTTCATTTTCTCTTGCTACCATTAATAGCTATTAGAGTTGAAAATAAGGCTTTAAACATATCATTAAGGTACACTTAAGTAACTTGCAACTGACAATTAACTCAGCATGGTAATACATTATCATAACATTTTTCTTTGATAGGTTTGTCTCTTAAAAGATATGAGGAAAGACAAAGGATGGTTTTGTAAGACTCCTGATGATTTTTTTTCTATTTTAATATAATCTACATTTTGTTATTTTATCAGTGAAATGTGCTCCATCATATATATTCAGAAAGCATTTATTTGGTGCTTCATAGAAAGGGAGAATCATAGAATGGTTTGTTGTTGTAGGGGACCTTAAAGATCATCTAGTTAGTTCCCAACCCTCTGCCATGGGCAAGGACATCTTCCACCAAACCAGGTTGCTGAAAGCTGGTTTGATGGTAGGCAGTTGTAACAGACTCTGTTGAGGGGGTGTCTGGGTTTTGTTGCTTTGTTTCTGTGGGTACAGTGTTCAAGTGGGATGGATGCAGATTTTGCTACACATTTCATGGATCTTAAAGTTTGGGAGATTACTTCAATAACCAAAGAAAGATACAGGCAGAATTCAGACCCACATTCAAGCATGTTTGCTTTCAGATTTTATTAAAATCCTCTTCATCAGAAAGCATGATTGTTTCTAGGAAAAAAAATCTGATTACCGACATCTCAGCATAACATGCCATGTGTTTTCCCTTTCAAGACAAAAGTAAATATCCAGTACTGCACTTAAACTGGGAGCACTGTTTGTGCTGATTTTAAAGGATGGAGTTAAATGATGAGTGAGTGAGTGTGGAGCTCCTTGGCACAGGGACCAAAGACTGCCACCTCCCAAAGCTGAGCTGGAATGTTACGGTGACAGCAGCAACTTTGGTGACATCCTCCACTCCTTGCAGAGCCAATGGGCACTGACCTTATCCTGTCAAAGTGTGTAAAAAGTGATGTGGGCAGCAGTGGCTTTGTGAAAACTGGACACACTTATCCAGGAGGTTTCACAGCACTACACAGAGTCACTTGTAGAAGTGTAGCTCAAATGCTACGTGGTAAGTTTTTTGCAGTGAAGCTAGAAATGCAACAAAGGCAACAGCAGTGTGAGTGAATGTTTTTGCAAATGCTCTAGAAACAAACCCACCAGTGCCAGGAATGCAAAATCCCATCAGTTCTGTGCCCCAGATCTCCTCTCCTGACTTCTTGCAAATCCACTCTTGAACATATTGGTTTGAAAATTGCACATCTTAGGGCTCTGCAGCCTGGCAGTCTGAGCAGTTCATTTTGTTTTGAACACTTTTGCCATGCTTAACTCTGCAGAGCTTAAAGAAATCAGACTGGTTGCATGCATTCTCCTGCAGCTGATAGTAGCACAGAATCCAAGCATAGTATTTCCTACCTCACTCTCCTCCCTTTGCTCCTCAATCATTTCTTGAAAATTCCTTCATAATAACCTTATCCAAACCATAAATATGAAAGTCAAATAAGCCCAAAGGAGATTTATCATCCTCTGACTCGGCACTCCTTTTATGATTAATAATGACATTGATTCCTTTGGAAATGAAACAAAAATTAATTTAAAGGTTCTGATTGGTTTTAGTATTAGGTAAACTTAACATATTGAATGAGCGTAAAACAATTATCAGTCTTATTAACAAAATTAGCTACAGCAAATTTACCAGAAGGAAACTGTTGCTATTTAGCTCCCTAATTATGTCACTGTTCTTTGTGACCAAATGATATAATGAAAATAATTTGATCTACTGGTGCTGCATAGAGAATTTTCCAGGAGCAGCTGAATATCATAATCTGTTTTGAACATATGTTTTCCTACCCTTCTTCTGTTTCAGAAAGTAGAGGTCAAGGGCTTCAAGAACTTTTCAATGAAGTGAAGTTGAACTGCACTAGGCAGAATATGGAATAGATTCTTTTACTATTATGAAATGTTAGATAACTCTTTCCTTGAGGCCAGAACCCTTTGACTTCTTGCAGTGATCTAGTGTATGAATTTCAGACTCTGGAAAAGCATAGGATGTCTTTTATCCTGCCTGGCACTAAGGCCAAAGATTGGATTTTCCATGCTGTGCTTCTGTCTGCCTATTTCCTTGTGCTGTGCCTCAATCCAAGCACATAAACTTGGCAAGTTTTTCTTTCGAGTCCTGAGAGCTGATAAAACAGAGAGCAGTTGGATGCCCTCTAGACACAGGCATTTCAGCCCAGGGGGACAGTCACCTGGTCAGCCTTGAAGGCCAACCAAGCATTGGTGATGCACAGAACTTGGGGTGCCAGCTCTCATCTATTCTGTGAGATGTCCTGTGCTCATGGGTTGGAAGTGCAGTGGGGTAGAAGCGATGAGAGCTGACGAAGCTGATGAGAGAAGTCATACATGATCTCGGGAAACTTCTTGCAGAATGTCTCCACTGGCACTCCTGTACTTCCACCTCAGCAAGCATTTAAATGGTGGGGTCCCCGAGCATTTTTGTCCTACCAGATCTGTCTACCCTCCCTGGCTTCATCCTGGATGGTCAGGATACGACCCTCACTGTGTGTGTGTTCTCATTTCTTCCACTTGCCATCTGCCTTCCCTGAATTGCCATCAGTGGGCAACTTGGGTCCAGGCACATGTCCTAGCCCCATACCTGTAACAGCTGTTCCCATTTCTAAGTAGAATCTTTCCCTCTCTCCCTCCCAGTGTAGCTTTATGCACCAGAAAAAGGAGGTTAAGACACTCTGGTACAGTAAGAAACCTGCAGCATGAGAGTGATCTGCCTGTTGTAAAACTGCCTTAGATTGTAACAATGAACTTCAATATGATCAACTCCAGTATTAAATTACACAGAAGTGAATGGGAAAGCTGCTGTGGAACAGAAACCCCTCAAGTACATCCCCAGGCTGCTTGCTTAATGCTTATGAAGATGCTCTGAACTACACAACTTGTGTTCTTGCCTACACTCCAACTTTACATCTTTACGGTTTGTGTCCTCTGGGAAGCATTTTCATTTTTGTTTCATTATTTAAAGCAAGCCTAATATTAATGACAAGGCTACTGTGCATTAAGGCACTGTGCTACCAATACACATCAGCTCATAACTTTTGGTGAGGCTTTCTGCATAATTTATGTCCAAAAGAGAGTATGCTGACACAAAATTGAGGATTTAACCATGTTTACTGCTGCTTGTGATAATTAGATCATTTCATACTGGAACTACTAAGCAACTGAACTAAGGTGGGTCTCTGAGTAATTTTTAAATTTATGGTCTTCTCTAAAATAATCAAACATGAAGAACTTGAAATATGTTTTGTAGCCTGTTCTTTATATAGCATAATCAGAAAACCCAAATGCTGTACATGAGATACTTGGGTGCCATCAGATGGACCAGTGCAAGAACTGGCAAGCAAAAATGCCCTCTTATGATTTGCCTAATCATCCCCTAATTGCTCAGCTTTATAAAGTTTCCTATGGTATTTCTTGAAAGAGTTGTATTAGGCCCCAGAAGAAGTTCCAAATATCACAATTTTTTGATAGTTTCAACACTTCTAAACATGACTGGAACAGAAAGGGCTTTAAATGAGAAATCAAGTCCACACGTGCTTCTATTAACCTCTGGTTTGGCATATTTCAAATCACTGCAAACATTTCTATATTTTTTCTGATCAGCTATGCTCTGGCATCTGGTTAAAAGCATGTAACAAGTCATATACCTCAACTTCTCTAAGAAATAAATATACAGGGGGGTGTGGTGTCAACATGAGAAAGATCTAGAAGACTGAACAGGCACCTAGTTCAAAGGCAGTACAGAAAGATGATTCAAGGAGTAAAAAAACAACAAGCCATATTCCATAATTACTGTTGTTTTAGGTGGGAAGCAGAAGCATTTTTTTGCTTACTGATGGATTATGGTAAAATTATAAGAAACATAAAATCATACTCATGCAGTCCTTAAAGAGGCTTTAGATCCAGGAGAGCTAAAATGTACACCCCCATGCCCAGATAAACTGTAAAAACACATAGACCTTTGCTTTGAAAAGCATTTTCCATCAGCCACTCACTCCTGTCCCTCCTTCTCAAAATTATTGAGCATTACAGATCAGAGGTGAGAAAACGGTTCCTATACAATCAAAGCATTAATTTTGGTTGCTCATTGTGACATCCCAAAGGGTTCTTTTGATTTCCTGATGTGATTTGTTTCTTTCCCAAACTGGTTAATACCTACACTTCTTTCTGCACCTTTTATTGCAGCTCTCCTTCTTTCCCTTTAGGTATCCCAAAGTGACACGTGAGGGTGGTGGACACTTGCTGAAGTTCCCCTGTTAGATGGGAATGTTTGTTGGGTTGTCCCTGAGATGACAAGAAATGCAACTTTTCCCTAGACATCTTCCTGCTTAGTGTAGGATGCTTTTTCTGAAAGATGGGTGTTCAATGGCAGGTACAAACTGCACAGTTCAGAAATGGCATCCAAAATTAAACCATCTGTAGAATAAGGCAGTGAACATCCATCTCTGGCTCTCATCAGAGCATGGAGGCTTTAAGAGAAGCCATGACTTGGGTTTTGTGGGGGCTTAATATGTTTCCCTATTTGCATTCTTTGCTAGGAAAACAGAAACAGTTATTCCCCAAATCCAGATTCAGAAGGGATGGATCTTTTTTTCAGTGGGTCAGAGCCTACCATACTGCAATCCTAACACGCAAATTTCTTTCTGCAAATCCCATTTTCCAGTCCCTGATGCAACGTGATTAAGAATAACAGAGTTCCTGCATATGTTACTCCTGCACTTCACTTTCTCAGTTGTATCTATAAGTGAAATGCATTCAAATGCCAAAAATACGTAGCATTTCTGAAGCTGATTGTTATTAATATTGTTCTGTTTGGGTTTTTATAGCTGTAAACCTTTTTGAAGTGCCTAGCAAAAAGCGAGAGGAGCAGCTTTGGAGGGGGGAGACAACTTTGAAATCCACAGAGCAGAAGCTTTAATCTCCAGTTGTGACTGACATCAAACAAAAGTGCAAAAACTCCCTTTGTTCTTGAGCACAAAGGGTGTGTTTGTTGTTTGTTCAGGGTAAGTGAAAGGCCCCCATGAAGTCCCACTGAAGATGTTTAATGAATCTGGCAGCCTCCAAGCTGTCTCTTCTACAGAGTAATCCTAGAGACAGACCCATCACACATAATTTAACAGAGTGTGACATGACAAACTCTGTTCAGGAGACATTTTGGAGAGGGAATACTTTTATTACTCAACAGCACAGACCCCTCAGGGTTGGTACTGTGGAGCAGTGGTCTTGGTGGTGGTGGCCACACTTTCATCTTTGAATTGAGGAGCATTGCTCAGGTATTGCTTACTAAGCTTCTTTGAACTCATCGTTAAAATCAAGTGAATTTACTCTCTTAGTGCAGGGAGCAGGGATTTTGGCAGCCTTAGCTTCTAACAGAAGTCAAAGTCAAGAATATCCAAGAAAGGAGGAAGCTTGCTACCAAAATCAGGTCAAACAGGGACATGGGTATTAGGGAAGGAAGGGAGAAATTGTGTCAAAATTGGAACAATAATGGAAAAGACTACAAAAAAAATCAAGTGAGTGAACATTCTTAGATGTCAGACCCATTAAGGATTACCACATATGTGTCATCTTTTATCAGTTTGTCCTACTTGATCATTCCTTGCATGAGTAGAACAGGAATAACCACGGTGTGTGTCTTTAACCTCCCTTGTCCTTGCTATGATCTAATGTTTAGAGCCTGGGTATTGTGGGATCTGGGCTGTTTACTGCCAGGTCTCATGTCCTGCTGCCAGGCTAAGGATGTTCTGTGTGTCTGGGAGGATGTGGAGTAGCTGGTGTCTGCTTTTATGGTCTGGTCATTTACTGCCCATGGAGAGGACAGAGGGGGCTTAAATCTTCCTTAGACTTGAGTGTTCAGGTGGGTGCTTTCAGCTTCTCCCAGTTAAATCAGTTTTCAGCCCTGCCTCGTTCTGCATGGGGGCAATCCATTTTCACATTTCTGTGTCACCATTTCCTCTATAAAATGGGCATAACCTTGTATACCTGCTTTGGGATAAACTATGGAGTGGAGTGTGACAACTCATGGCAGCACCTGTGAAGACAACACTGTTCTCTTGGAGATCATCATGGTTAGGGGTTTTTTCCCCTAGCTTCCTCATGACATCAATCAAATTTTATTTTTTATCCCCACTGCTGGATGTAAATGCAAAATGCATTTGTAGTGTAGATGTCAGCCACTCCTGGGACTGCTGAGGGTCTAAGCACTATCTGCTGTTGCAATTGATCCCCCTGCCAAATGCCCACCAGAGCCCCAGAAAACCATCAAACATCAGGTCTGATGACTGGGATTTAGACTTGGTACCAAAACAACCTTGACACCAAGGCACACAATACACAGCCCCTTTCTAAGAGCTTCTCTGCCCAGCATGATTGTTTGAAATACTCCTTGTTCTCTCTTAAATTGCAAGAATATTGTAGGATCTATCTAAAATAGCAGTCCCTGTTTCCCTCCCTTCTTCCCCCACCCGTTATCAAATCAGACGTCCAAAATCAAGTGCCTGTGTGCTCTGCTGACAAGCACAAGGGGATTAGGGAGTGACGGGTTTAACAAAACTGGCTCAAGGTTTTGTAAAATGCATCTTGGAGCCTGAGCTCTGAACGAGCCATAAAATTCCTCCCGTGAGGTACAAGTGAGGTTTCTACAAGACTGGATCAGAACTTAATAATGTTTTTTCCTAGGTTGTTTTTTTCCTTGCTTTCTAAAAGGTGCCAGAAAACCATCTGACTTTTTAAGACGCTGTAAGACTAACAATGACTTAATGTAACCATTGTGTAAAAAATCGCAAATATGTTTTACCACCATCAAAAAGAACTGATTTCTGGGCTGCATGCAAACCATTTGGGGCAATTAGCATGTAATTTAATTTGCATTAATCAGCAGAAGGTCAGCAAGAAATTAACTTTGGGTGTAGATTTTACATATAACAGCATTTGAGAAGAAGGGAGGAACTGTTTTTACAGGGTGTTAATTTGGAGCTAAGTGCATTCAGCAAGTTTGGCGGGGCTTGGCCTTGCAGGAGAAAGATGAATGATGTGGATTTGGGAGCATTGAAAGCACAAAATGATGTGGCAATTTACCAAGCATTTAATGTTGCAATATATAAACACTTTAACAGACTTCTTGGCACTTGTAATGATCAGAGCACAGGTTTTGCTGAAGCACTGAGCACTCTGCTAGCACTGAAGGGCTGAATGTGGGCAGGGTCCCACAGGGCCGAGTGCACCGACCATGGGCTGTGCCACATGATTCAAGAACACAGCCAGATATCCCAAAAATGCAGATCTCTCTGCAGCTCTGCAGCGTTTCCTTAATGGAAGGAATTTGGGCAAGTTACTAATTTTCTTGTCTGCCCCTTCAGGCCTCCAGCCATTCCCTCTGCAGCCATTTAATTTCACAAAGTCTCCCGGGGCTCCATGAGCTGTCATGTGAGCAACATGGTATGTGTGAGAAACCCACTGCTGATGACACAGAAATTGTTTTTGACAAATGTTATCTGAGCATTTGGTCACGGGAAATGAGATGCTAAGAAGTCTGGTGGTGTTTGGCTATGGTGAGGTGGTACATAAAATGTACATGGCTGATCTTACACCTTTTTCTTTGAATGAAAAGCATTTATCAGTTGTGTGGTGTGGAAGGTGTCTGAGAGTGAGTCTCTTGTATTTCCTGTTTTTTCACAGAGGGTAATCTCAAGAGTCTTTGGAGCTGCCACTTGTCCATCTGTAGTTCACACATATCTTTGTTGCAGCAGGGTTAGAAAGAACCATGGGCAGCACTGCACAGCTTATTTTAAGACAGGATGCCATGGCCATGTCTGCAACCATTGCCTAAATACTATTCCAGAAACAGAGTTTTTAGACAAAGTAGACCTAGAGGCCTCACATCCAGTTATTTACGCTCAGCTGAGATGCTGAGGTTGACCCTAGTTCACCTATGCTTCTTGCCTCTTCAGAGAGAGATCCGTGGTGGGTTGAAGTGGAAGTGAATTGGAAGTCAAAGGGGATTGATTATGCTTTTGGGCTTCTTTGTTGAGTTCCCAAACTTAAATGACATGAATCAAACCAAAGCATGCCTGAAGGAACTGGCTACACAAAGACTTTTGGCATGCAAAGTACACCACTTTAGGACTCAGAATTAGGATCCAGTTTGATCACAAGCTGAGATCATATCTTTATGAAAGAGCTTAGTTTTTCTTCAGCTTTTCTCACTCTGTGGCTTAGGAAACATTCACATCATCCACTGAAAGATTCAAGCTACTGTGCACAGCCTATCTGCCATGGCAACAAGCTATTTCTGAGTGGACTTACCTGACTTCTTGTGTTGCTTCCATTGCTTCAGCAAAGTTTTGGAATCTTGATACTCCATCTCAGCAAGATATCCTTAAAAAACACTTCCTTAGTTGGCTCACTATTAAAAAAATGTATGTTTAATTTTTTAGTTGCGTGACAGACTAACAAAAGCAAATTTGACTTTAGAATCACAGAATTATATAGGTTGGAAATGATCATCGAATGAAAGCATTAATCCAGCGCTGCCAAGCCCACCACTAAACCATGTCCCCAAATCCCACATCTCTACGTCTTTTAAATCCCTCCAGGGAGGGTGGCTACCACTTCCCTGGAGAGCCTGATCCAATGCTTGATAACCCTTTCTGTGAATAAGTTTTTCCTAATATCCAGTCTAAACCTCCCCTGGTACAATCTGAGGCTGTTTTCTCTTGTCCTGTTCCTTGTTACTTGGGAGAAGAGCCCAACCCCACCTGGCTACACCCTCCTGCCAGGGAGTTGTGGACTGAGAGAATCATCCCTGAACCTCTTTTTCTCTACAGTAAATACCACCAGCTCCCTCAGCTGCTCCTCACAGGATTTGTGCTCCAGAGCCTTCCCCAGCTCTGTTCCCTTCTCTGGAAGGGCTCCAGCCCCTCAATGTCTTTCTTGTGGCGAGGAGCCCAGAACTGACCCCAGGATTTGAGGTGTGACCTCACCAGTGCCGAGCACAAGGGGACAATCATCTCCCTGGTCCTGCTGGCCACACTATTGCTGACGCAGGCCAGGATGCCCTTGGCCTTTTTGGCCACCTGGGCACAGTCCAGCTCATGTTCAGCTGCTATTGACCAGCAAACCCAGGTCCTTTTCCACTGGGCAGCTTTTCAGTCACTCTTCCCCCAGTCTGTGGCACTGTGTGGGGTTGTTGTGACCCAAGGACAGGACCCTGCACTTTGCCTTCTCAAATCTCATACAGCTGGCCTCGGGTCACCAGTCCAGCCTGTCCAAGCTCTGCCTTTCTACCCTCCAGCGGATCAACACTCCCATCCAACTCAGCATTGTCTGCAAACTTTCTGAGAGTGCATTCAATCCCCTCATAAAGATCTTTGATAAAGATACCTTTTTTAAAGTAAAGATACCTTCTTCTTCAAAAATTTGTGCTCTGACATTTTAAGGAATTTCTTAGCCTTAGAATCTCAGTTTGTGCAGAATTTTCATCAAAAGTTTTGAAATGCATCCATCTTCTGGGTGTTTTCATTGGGTCTGATTTATTTCTTCCTTCCCACAAACCAAGATCTTAACTGAATTACAGGCCCTACAAAACTCTCTGAGTTTGGGCACTTAGAATCACGAAAAATCACTACTAATTTTTTAACATCTTGCACAAAACTGTCAAGTGTCAGATGACATGAGAAAGGTCAAAGAAAAATGTGTTGTAAATCTAACTGAAGACTTATATCCTAGCTCTTTCATTTTAATCAATGTTAATAGATTTTTAAAGACAAAAAAGGAAGAAAGGAAGAGTGTCCTTTGAAAAAAAATATTAGGTAGAGAGTTTAAGGTATTACAAAAGTGTGGTGATTTTATTTTTCAATAAAGAAATAAAACTGATTAGTGAGAATAACAGCTGAGGAAATGAGTGTCTGTGCCAATTCATTTTTTAAATAGTAAAAATTATTTTGTAGCTATTAGTTTTATTTTTATGGCAACTCTATAGAAGCGATACATTTCCTTCCCTTCAGAGCATTTTTAAGTAGAAAAATCTGACTTTTACAAGGTAATGAATCAAGCATTCTCAACCAGTACTTATAACCAAAGATCAATTCATCTGATTTGAATTATTCAACTTGCAGTTTGTTTCCCTTCCACATAGGACAATACCATATTACCTACATTTTCAGGAAACTTGCTGCATGATCAGTTTTCCCTTTATTTCATGTTGGATAGTGCAGGACAGTGTAAGGTCAAATTTTCACTTCCCATTCATTGCCAAATGTTCTCTTGGTAGAGGCATCCACTCATCTAGATGCCAGATCCCAGAAATTAGACTCCTTTCTCTTTTTTACTTGGATGAGAGTTTCTGTTCAGCATCACTCTCTCTGGTGAGAGCTTGTTTTTAAATATCCACTTTCATCCCTACTTGTTGGATGCATTTCATGGATGTGTGAAATGAACCTTCTGTGTACAGCACCATAAGATCATTTTAAAATAGGCTCAATAAAAATGTTAAATGTGGTTCTATTTCTAATTTTAGCTTAAGAGGATGAGTAGCCATTAAATTCTCATCTGTAATTATTAGCATTTTTCATGTTCATTGATATGTGTTAATACAAACAGCTCATACATTTGTATATATTGTATATATTGTGCAAGTTCACTTTCTTTAGATTGTCCTCCCAAGAACTCAAGGTTCTTGACATCCCACATCATTAAAGTCATGATCTTGGCATTACTATAAGTGCAAAATAAAGATATTCCTGTTTAGACAGAGCAGGTTCTGTTTATGCTTTAAATAGATTTTAAATTAAAGCAGAAAATAAATGGTTCTGTAACCAGCTGTGTTTGTTCTCTCTCTGCCTTTTCTCTCTCTTTCTCTCAGATCTGGTGCTCTGTTGCCTCTTCTGTTACTCTTCACTCTTTTGATCAGCTTTCTCCTCCTTCCCTTTAGTTGCAGGCCAGATGTTCTTATGACATGTAGATCTTTCCAAATACTTTATTTCCTTTGTAGAGTAGCCACGTCTGCAACTACAGCCTGGCCAGTTGTAAGTTGTTTCAAGTGATGTATTGTCTTTAAAAAACACACTGAAGTGCGTTTCTCTGTCAGAATTTGTGAACTGCACAAACTGCAAGTTTTTCACCCTTCCCTGTCAAGGGTGGGGGAAGCAATGGAGAACATCTTTTAGGTAAATAGGAAAGATTTGTTCCTTCTGTCTCCCAGATGCTGAGACGCAGAGTCAGCCCTGCTGAATGCTCAAGAGAGGCAGCACACACCTTTCCTATTGCAGACAAGCAGTGGGTACCAGTCCTGCTATGTGCTTTAAATGCAAAACTTTTTATTCCTCTACTGTCCAAGTATTAATCTTCAGCATTTATGCAACATTTTGTATTGCTGTGTTTTCTGTCTGTGCTATTTAATTTTCATGATGCTCTTTGGATACTCCCAAGTGAAAAATGTTAGAAAAGATCTTTTGCATCATGCAGACCAACAGTAATTGCCACCCCTATGACTCAGACAGAAAATCTAGGCATATAATCTAAAATATCTACCAAAGCAGACAAAAGGAGATGGGCCAAATTTTAGACTGGTTTTGTTGCCAGAAAACAAAGTGATTTGTTGTATCTCTACTGCAAGAGCTTGAAACTCATCTTCCTTTTCCTGACCACAAAGATACTGTGAGTATGTTTAAAACACACAAAGTATACAGAGGTAGTACCTGTCCTGAAGACCTGGCCACGTCTGCATGAATGGCTCTAAAGCTGATCAATATGGTTTCGCCATGAAATTGTATTTAGATGCTTAGAGGTGAGGATCTGAGTCTCTGTGACTTGTGTTTTCATAGCCTGGAACAGCAAAGAAACGTCTCCACCTGTATGCATGTGCATAATACAAATAGCAAATGTCTATACAAATGTACAAATAGCAGTGTTTCTGCTCTCCTGATAGAAATAGTAGCCTAGATGTCTGATAGCTGGAGCTAAGGACAACAACTGATCTCCCATCTGCAATTATGTTAAAGGCTGCATAATCAAAAACCAAAATCAACAGAGGAAGCAGAGACAAAAGTGTGATGATTTGTTCTAGGTAAAAATGAACAAAAATTTCAATTAGAGCAGAGGTAAAGTGTGATGAGATACAGCCAATACAGCCTTTTGAGTTACAGCCAATTCTTTGCTATTCACATTCACCAATTAAGTGATCCAGAGTAAAATGATTCTAACAATAATACCTGGGCTTGTGTTCCACTATTTCCAATAACACAAAAACTGCAGGCAATGAGTTACTCATTATTCTAGATTTTAGGAGAAGATACCTAAATGAACTGCCTGCTTTCTGAAAGCATGCTGGAAGGACTTCACTTCTGAAGCTGAGGCCAATTTCCTTTCTATTTCAAACTTTGCATAGGTGTAATATATTGCAGGTTGTAGAATCACAAAATGGTTTGGGCTGGAAAGGACATTAAAGATCATCATGTTCCACTACTCTGCCATGTACAAGAACACCTTCCACTAGACCAGGTTCTTCAGAGCCACATCCAACCTGGCGTTGAACAGTTCAAGGGATGGGGCAGACACAACTTCTCTGGGCAAGCTGTTCCAGTGCTTCACCACCCTCACAATAAATAATATCATTCTAATAGCTAATCTAAACCTGCCCTCTTTCAGTGTAAAGCCATTCCCTCTTGTCTCCTCACAACATGCCCTTGCTCAAAGTCCCTCTCCAGACTTCTTGTCGGCCCTCTCAGGCACTAGAAGGTGCTGTAAGATTTTCCTGGAGCCTTCTCCTCTCCACAAGGAAATAACTCCAGATCTCTCAGCCTGTCTTCATAGGAGAGGTGCTCCAGCCCTCTGTGCATCTTCATTCCCCTCCTCTGGGCCAGTCTGTTTCAGACCTGGCAGTCTTGCCCAGGTGCAACTTGATTGCTGCAGACATCCTGCAGGCAGGTTGCAGCTACCTGGAAGTGCCAGGCAGGCTCAAGGTGTGTGAGCTGCACTTGCCCAGCAGCCACGGGGTGCCCAGGGCTGTGGCAGTGCTGTGGAGCACAGGGACAGACACATGCGGGTGATGCTGAAACAGGAACATGGGAGTTCTCACCTTTGCTTTAGGCACTTAGGTGGAATTCATCTTGCCTGATACATGCATTTAAAATTTAGGGATCTAATCCCTTTGTAGTCAATGGAGAGATGTGGTAATGCTCTTTAGTATAACTAATCTCCCCTCAGTGACAATAGAGAAACCCTAGATGACTAGCTTAGACTAATTGCTCAGCTTCAAAGGTGGGATTTAACCACCTGAAACAGTAAAATGCTATCAGATTAAAGTGTAGCTTTTCACACCTATACAAAACAAATGTGATTTGAGCCTAAATAACTGCACAGAACAACAGATAACTGACTTAGACTGCAAGTGCCTCTTGTGAGGAGAAGATGTATTTTAAATGTTTGTGCAAGCCACAATAAAGCCTGATTTATACATCTTGCAGTGTTCTGTATTATGGTCACACTGCTCTGGAGTTTATTGGATTTTTTCATTTTAAAGATGGAGATGTGAGCAAGAGGTTAATTGGTTTGCATGAGATCTGACACGGGGACACTTGGTAAAATGGGGACATGAATCAAGGCTTTCTATTCTTCTCATGATGGCACTCATGATTTTTGGTCCATTGTCCTGGACATTTGTCCACCATTTCTTTGTCATGAAATCTAGTCCTTCTCTTGGTAGAAACACTTTTTTTGTGTAGCAAAATGCCACTGTATTTTGGGCTTCTGAATACGTTTAAAATACTGTAAACAAATAGAATGGTCAAGAAATAATTTGAACTAGAAGTAGAGAGCAGAAGGAAGACTTTTAATTGGCATAAATTAGTCATTATTACTAGTTTTCCATTGATCATTTTGCCTGTGTAAATGATTGTTATTCCTGTTGCCTTTCAAGGATTTGCAGCCTCACATAATTAGTTTAGCAAACTCATGGCCATACGTGGCAGGCTTGGGTTTCCATTAAATACAGGGCAATGAAATTATTACATTTCTACTGTATGTAATTTGTGCAGAGCATTCTGCAATATATGCATATCAGTTATGAATCTACAATCAATTTTCATATTAAATGCTGAATTTAAACCCACAGCTGGACTTTCATCCTGAAAAAAGCCAGATAGCCCTGTGCATCTGGTTTAATCTCCCCTTCAGCCATATTATTTTAAAGGCACTCCTGCTTAGTACATCTTACAATTGAAAAATAATACTCATATTCCCTCTCATCCTCAGCAGCTGTGATCCCTCTGCAGATGTTGTTCTGTCAGACGTTTCATTACATGTGATAGAAAGCGTAGGTTCTTTTCGTCTGTCTGTGTTACTGCTTTGTAGATTTTCTTTCCTTTTTTTTTTCCTTTTTATTTATTCCTTTGGCTGTAGATGAGTCCTTCCATAATACTTCACTTTATCTCCTGTTGCTGCTGCTTCTCCTTCTTTCTAAGTGCAGAAATGATCAAGAACTTGCAACTGCGTGGAGACGCCCAACAGAAGCCCATTGATTCCCCACCAAAGGGCTCTGTGTGAGCCATTCTGCTCCAGCCTGAAAAGAAAGCTTTGTTCCCTCAGCTGGTAGTGTCTTAAGATGCTGATCCATGCCATATTTTTTGAAAACTGTAGCAGTTCATCAGACTGTTTGACACTTCCCGTTCAGCTGTGTACTCTGTAGCACACCCTGGTATTTGCTGCTGCTCCCACATCAGCCTCATCAGCCCCAGACTGCTCTGGAGCAGCCCGGGCACCACGGTGAGCTGTGCTGGGCACGAGTCATTTGGAGGTGAACAGTAAAGGAGCTGAAATCTGGACTGCTGGTGGCCATGCCTGAAATGATAGTAATGGATTTAGTATTTGGGGCAGGAGGTATGGGATTTGTCATGTTGGTTGAGTATTTTCCTGGCCGCCTTCCATGACTGTTCAGATATTTTTAGCATGAAGTACAAGCTATGTTGTCTCAGTTGACCTTGGAGCATGACATTTTAACATGGAATTGGTTTGACTTGCTAATCATTAAAATGATTTATTATTTTTTATTGCAAGAGCAACTAGAATCCCAGTCATGTTTTGCAGATGAAAAGGGAAGCAAATTGAAACCTGTCTTCCTTAACTTCCTTAACTTCCTTAACCTTCATGATATCCATGTTTCCTAAGCTGCCGTCCTCCTCTCTACACCATTAAAAGTAGATTATGTCCAGTTTTGTTTTTTAATTTGTCTTTTAGTCATTTGACAAATATTATATCAGAGTGACTGAAACTAATCCCAAGGTTTCACAGTGCTCAATGAGAAGTGTAGAACAAAAGGATTTTTTCTGTTGCAAACAATTTATGACCTTAATAGAAGTTTATAGCTGCCATCAGAAAGGCAAGATCTTGCTACCAGTGTATTTATCCCAGTGATTGCTCTCTCTGTGCCTTCATTCCCAGACTCAAGTTTAAAGATCAAGCCCCTAAATACCAACTTTTGTTAAGGAATTAGCAGCAGTAGCACTGCATCAGGATATCGTAGCAGTATATTTTAAGGCCGTAGTATATAATGTAGGAAAAGAGCTTAGGACCAGCCACAGACATAGCCAGAAGTCCATGAAAGTTGAATTCAAATTTTGAAGTGTAGATCAATTTTTAGCCTCACTGGACTTTTTGACAAGTTGTCAATTTTGGACAATTTGTGTTTATTGAGTTTTGCACCTCCTTAAGTTAACATGACCTGAGAGGAAATTACAGTCATTTTTAAGATGCATTTTATTGCCACAGTGGTGCAGAAAAGCTTTTGACTGAAAAGAGCATCAAGGACTTGTTGACTTTTTCAGTCTACTAAATAAGCACCTGCTCAAGTATCTGATGTACATTTTAAAAAAAATTAAATGAATTAAAAAAAAAAAAGCCAACCATCCTCCTGCACAGTTTAAAGATTTACCCAGCAGAAGCTGAAACCAAGACGTGAAAATAAACCTCTCTTTGACTACCTTGGCAACTGGGAAGACCGCAACCTGCTCCTACAAATCACATGGCGGATCTCCCAAACAGGGCCAAAGAGGCTGTTTCCCTGAAATCTGTGTCACACTATAGTTCCTTTCATACATAGGAAGTGAGTAAATCATTGAATAATGCAACATCCTTCCCCGTCTGCGAGAACTGTGCCAAAGCCAAGCTTAAGGGTCTGGGTTAAAGCAAACTCAGTTACTTGGTAACTGAGTTGTGTTTTGGAGGGGTTAAAATTGGAGGGATTTTGGACTTGTGTTTTTCGGGGGTTAAAACTGCCAAGAAAAACTGAAAACTTGAGGAAGATCCCCAGGTGCCTGCATTAATACTCCCCAGTCCCTCTGATGTGAGCTGGCAGGTCCCATAAAGCCACTCAGCCTTGAACAGGGAAGGGAAGGAGGGAGAGAGCAAAAGCTCCAGCTGCGAGAGCTCTCCAGAGCCCCAGAAAGAGCCTCTAACCCAATTCCCTTAAAGTGCACAAGCCTCACGAGCACAGCATCTCTTTGCCACTGTATTCACTGAGTTCACAGGGCAAACAAAAGATCCATACCAAGCATGCATCCTTCCAGAGGGGGAAAGCTTTTCCTCATTTGCCCATAGATTTCCCCCCCCTTTTCTTTTCAGTTTTATACACAGAGATATGTATGTGTACATATATATAGATGCACATTATTATTTTTGTTTTAATGGCAGTGGGGGGGGCAATGTTGCTAATTTTTTTTTTTGGCTGGTAATTAAGAGAGCTAACACCAGCTAGGCTAGAGTGAACGCAAACAAGACCCCTATAGGCAGCACAGTGCATTAATGTAAAATATGCCCAGACAACATAACTTGTCAGAGAGGATTATTTCTGCTTAGTGAATCTGCAGGGGCCCCTTTGCTCCACCACTCAGCGTCTGACTAGAGAGAGAAAGAGAGAAAGAGTAGCCATTAGTGAGTAGCTACTGTGGCATTGATGTTTGAGCGCACTTCTGAACTGGCTTTTGTTGAGAATATCGGTGCAGAAAGCATGCGCTGTCCCAAATCCGCTGTTACTATGAGAAATGAGGAGCTGCTTTTAAGGTACGTTGTCTCCTTTGTTTTAACGCGTGCTTTCGAGTTGCCTGGGCCCGCTGCAACTATAACCGTGCTGTGTATTAAGTAGTTTCCCTATTTAAAGGAAAAGACAGGCATTGCTGGGTGCAAGTAGCGTTTTCCACTAGTTCGGGTCGCACATTTCGTGTATAACGACAAATGTGCGGAGAGGGCAAGGAGGGGAAAAAAATAAATATATTTACCTTTTCTCTCTCTTTTCTTTTTTTTTTTCCTTCCTAAAAGAGAGCTGGTATTTCTTTTATCACCTCCTTTTCAATATTTCTGCCTGCTTCATTATTATGCACTGGGCATGGAATAAGCATGGAAAAAGCTCAGGGAGACTCCATATTAGAGCTAGTGCCCTAAATACCACTTTAATTTTCACTTAGCCTATGTAAATAGTTACTAGTGCTTTACCTAGTCTCTACTGCTCGAAGATGTTTTAAAAATATCTAAATACTCCTGTAATGTGGGATTACACATCTATTCTCTAATAATGCTCCCAGGTTTAGCGGGAGGCCAGCATCGACTACTCTTTTCAGAGACACACAACACGCAGACACGCACACACGCACACTCACACACAGAATTATGCTGGAATTGGCACCCCGCTTTGAAAAATGTAGTCTTTTGTTTATTTGCTAGCAGACATTGTAGCATTGAATACATCTTTTGGTCTGACAATGGGACAGCTGAACAATGGTGTTGTCAAACTAGCTTAATGTATGTCTGGCGATGGGGTGGTTTGGGCTGTTTTGGGGTTTTTTCCCTTTCCTTTTCTCAGCCCCTTTTTCATTTCCCTTAATCTTTTTGTATATACAGTAGCATATAAAGTGCATTGCCTGTTTTGTGGTGGTTGTTTCAGTTGATATCTGCTGCTAATAGTGCAGGGAGGGGGAGGTTTGTATCTTACTATTATGGCTATTTCATTAAGTTGCAGATTTATTACTAATCTCTCCTTTAATTGTGGTGAGAAAACTTATTGATTTTGAAAGCTTACAATACTGCTGTCAGTCTGGCAAACACATACTTGCCAAATGTGTCCTTGCTTGATTTTATGCCCGATCGTATCAACTTTAACTGCTGTTTTGAAGACACTGTTTCTAATTTTGTTTAGGTAATGAAAATGCAATAAAAATGATAAATCAGATCTCAGAGTGGGAACCCGTGCGACTTTCCATTTTTATAACGTTTTATATGTTAGAATTTTTAAGGTCAGACAGAATAATTTACCTGAATGATTCCTATCCCCAAATCAGACAAATTATTCATATGACATTTCTTAAATTATCTTTCTGCTTCAAGACCCATAGTTTAGCATTAAAACAGTTAACAATTTTGGGTTTGAATTTGACAAAATGAGCCTTATGAATTGTGAGAAGAATTTGTTACAAAGCTTTTGAAAAATTTAGAGTTACTACTTGGACAGCAGCTTATGTCTTAAATAAAATGAATTGTCATTACTCTGTGGAGTTTCTTAAACTGTTTAAAGTCTTTAAATACTCTACATGTTAAGTAAATGTATTGCTTTTAGCAATAAGTTTAATGATTTTGTGAGAGAAAATATCTATTTATCAGTGGCTTCTGGTTTTTGCTTTGGTCAATTAATAGTAGAGATTTTGTGCTTTTTTTAAAAACTGGACTCTAGTGCATGATTTATATGGGTTGAGGGGTCTCTTGGACCCCTTCATTAAAACAAAAATACATTAAGGATTTATCGGTAGCAGTCAGAGCCCTCTAAAGCATGTACTTCAACACAAAAATATTTGGTGGGGAGACTGAATACTTGCTATGCTGTTTTGCATTTTTTTTTGTCATTGTATCTTCTTCCCTTGAGTCTTGAGATGGTGTAAATCAATAGCAAAGAGTTTTTGTGAACAAAGAGGTAATATCACATAAAATATCTCTTGCGAAGCCAAGAGGTTATGGATTATCAGGTAGTACTTGCACGCTGTGTGTTGTGCACAAACATGAAGAAAGCAAGAATGGTGTTTAATATTTTGGGACCATGACATAATTCACTTCCTTGGGAGAGCTTCTTTCAAGACAAACATTAACTCATTCACAACCACTCTGCTCTGCCTGAACGGGAAGGTGGAAACAGTGGCATGTTTTTATAAAGTTATTTTTTTATCATGTCATGTAGCAGCAGCCTGAGCTTTCTAGCAGCTACTGTCCTTTGTGAGTGGCAATAAAGTGAGTCCCTCACGCTCAGTTACATGGAAATGCCCCTTCAGGGATAGCCCAGAGCAGCGTGAATGCCACTTCTGTAGCAGCTACCAACAGACACCTGGGCAGCAAAACCAAGCACCACTTTTAAGGACTATTCAATATTATTACTGTTCCCTAAGCACTCTGCTCGCAGGTGAGTTCCTACCAAACTTACTGTAGTTTCTATGTTTTCAGAGAAAATGTTGCATAAAATACATATAAAATGATATTTTTTGTCTTGGATTGAAAATTACTTTGTTTTTTTCCAAGGGTATTTTCTCACATTGCATTCACATCAAAGACTGATTTTTGAATTAGTTTGTGTGAATCCTACTAAAAAAAAATAATCTTTCTATGCATATTTACTGAAATATTGCTTTCTGAGCCATAACAATTATTACTAACATCAAAGAAGGTGAAGCAAAGCTGTAACACAAGTAATTTCTTAGCATGTTTAACGAAAGTAATGGCTTTTGAAAGACTGAGTAGGTTTAGAGATCTTATGCCTGAGCATCGGAGGTGTCCTCAGTGCTGCCTGTTTTGAATCCCACCCATTCAGAAGGCAATGTGGTGCCTTGCAGTTGTCAAACTTGGCAACATCTGTTTCCACAACAGAGCTAAGAGAGGTAATTCAGACTCTACATGAGTTGTTATTTGTTCTTTTAATGATCAGGTGTGATGTCAAAACGAACACCCTCAGTGCTACCTGTTAGAGAAAGAGCAGGACAGGTATTCGCCTGGGACTTGGTTTTCCATGCTTCCATAGGGATATGGAAGTGAATGATATTCATTTATTAGCCTGGAGTCTTTGTGTGCATTTATTTATTTATTTATTTGCTTTTATATTCATGAACCACAATCATCAACATGCTAATATTTCCTTTGTTAAGAGAGGATGACACTGACATGTTTCTGTTATCAAATTTAAGTGAAGGGATTGAGACCCACCCTGCAGATAAAGACTTGGGGGGTGAAAAGCTGGGTGTGAGTGGGCAGTGTGCACTCACAGCCCAGGAAGCCAATTGTATTCTGGGCTGCAGCAGGAGAAGGGTGGCCAGCAGGTCAAGGGAGGTGATTCTCTCCCTCTACCATGCCCTCATGAGATTCCACCTGTAGTACCTCTTCCAAGTCTGGAGTCCTCAGCAAGCCCTCAACATGGAACTGTTGGATTGGATCCAGAGGAGTGCCACAAAAACAGCCAGTCTGGAACACCTACCCTAAGGAGACAGGCTGAAAGACTTGTGGTCATCCAGTCTGGAGAAGGGAAGGATACAGGGAGGTGTTAGAGCACCCTTTCAGGACCTAGAAGGGGCTTATAGGAAAGAATTTTTAGCAGGGCCTGTTGCAATGGGACACGGGATTGTGGCTCTAAACTAAAACTGTTGATTCAGGCTAGACATAAGGAGGAGATTTCTCACAATGAGGCTGGTGAAACACTGGAACAGGTTGCACAGAGAGGTGGTGGCTGCCCCATCCCTGGAAACATTCACAGTCAAGCTGGACACGGCTCTGAGCAACCTGATCTACTTGAAGCTGTCCCTGTTCATGGCATGGGAGTTGGAAGTAGATGACCTTTAAAGGTCCCTTTCAACCCAAATCATTCTATCATTCTATTCTATATAAGATTGCAAACTATACCTTTGGGGCTGAAAAACAAAGCAAGTGTTCAATTAATATTCATATCTAGAAGTTTTACTGCAAGTGTAGATTGTGCTTGAATACTTAAGAAGTCATTCAGGAGTGAATCAATACTAATTATTGTAATCAGGAGGGTTAATTAGCTGAAGATGCTGCTGATGGAAAGTTCACTGCTTACAGCCCCGAAAACACCTAAGTTGATGAAATCTGAAAGCAAGATGTCTAAGAGGACTTTGTGTGGAGAGAAACGTTTGGCTTTCCTTTGGCATTTCAAGAGCCAGTCATTCCAAAGGGGAAACATAGCTTGTACTGTGTATTTTGCATGATATTAATTCAGGGGGTATTAGAAGATGCAACTAAATATGTCGAGAAGATATTTTGTGGTCATCTCCCAATAAATGCAAGTACCATCTTGGATAACCTGTACTGTCTCTGCTGCATTCATTTGTAGATTACCATAAATTAATATGGATAATCTCATGCATTTGAAATCTGGTTCCTGCACTGTTATTTGGAGCAGGTTTTTTTTCCCTCCATTTGTGTTCAGGCACAGGGACTTTACATGGTACATGTACATAAATTACACATGCTCTGTTACTAATACACACATATATGTGTGCAAGCATACACGTGTGCACTTAAGTTTAAACATTTTTCATTGAGGGTGTGTATTTCTATAATCCTGTGCCCTTAAAACTCCCACTCAGTTTCCATCTGCAAAACAGTATTCAACTACATATGATTCAGAGGATAGTTATTGGAGATGTAGTTCATGAAATTTAAGTTAGATGACAAGGAATAAAGACTGAAAAGAAATGACTGAAGAAAATCCTTTTCCCTCAATTAGAGCAGTTGTGTTTCTCAAAGTGAGCATTACTGAATTCAAACAAAATCCAGCTGTACAAAATCTTTCTCACAAGTGACTTGCAAGAAGATTTTATATTTAATGCTGGGTGTTTGGGTTTTGCATTGTTTTTTGCTGCTGTTGGGTTTCGGGGGTTTTTTTTCCTTTTCCTCTAGTTGTATCTCTTAACCAAGACGAATGTCTGGATGTTAATTGAAGGGAAAAAAAAGCCCTACAGAAACCCCCCCTCAGTCACACACACACATAACCCCCCCAAGTCAAGTGTGATGCTTTCAGAGGAGAGAAATTCTATTTCAAAACATATCCTTCTTTCCTTTCTAATGACATTAGAGATTATCACGTGCAGGTGCTATTTATCTTTGCAACTGTTTTCCTATGACTGTTTTACTGCTTCCAACACATTTACTTGTGTGTCAGCCATAGAAAAGGTAACTGAAAATGGCAGTTGTTGAGAAAGCATGTCGCCATGCCTGGAATGACATGCATTATCAGGGCAGCAGGAGTTGCTGGCTCTACAGCCCATTTCTACTTGACCTGCAGAATGATTGGCTGCCTGGGATGGTGATGAATCACTGGAGTTTATGAAACAAGACTGCTGGCATCCTCACAGAGGAAATAAAAACGGGATTTTTTTTTTTCCCTTCTAACATTCTTGCTGTGACAAAAAGCTTTTTTTTTTAATATATATATTTTGTATTGCTTCTGTGTTATTTCACCCTGCAGCAGCAGCAAATGTGTCAATTAAAGTCGCTTTAGTATTGTTCTCAGCAAGTTAATGATGCACTGAAGGTTAACTATCTTTATTGGATGGAAACGGTCAGGAATTCTCCCAAATTTTGTGTAAATCTTGATCCGGACTCTAATTTTCTCATCTCTCACTCCAGCCTTGAGACTGAGATAGCATAACTAGTAATCAGCTCAAGCAGGATGTAAAAAGGATTTCAGCTGTTCTCACGCACAACTTTATTTTCTCTGACAGTATAAGGATCAGTGACCATTCCGTGGGCTAATATCAGTCAGATCCATCTTCAGAGCTCTAAACTAATGACTAAAATGACATCTCTGGAAAGCAGCGACTCCCAGGTTTGCACTCACTTTCTAGGTGGTTTGTGAAATAATACTGTGCATTAAGCCCACGTTACTGGATTAGGCTGTTGTGAGCCTGTGCTTGCAGGAAAGTACCGTGGGGCTGCCAGTGCACTGACAAGGCTGACACAGCATGGATCACAAGCCGTCCTGTAAAATGCAGCCAAGTAAAAATGATCCTTCCATTTCAATTAAAACATCCAAAATTGTGTTTGGGGGTGGGGGAATGAAGAGAACTGCTTGCTTACCTCTCCATGTAGCATACTCAGTGTGCTGATATGTTACCTTGTGTCCCTTATTCGGGCAAAACAACCTATTTTAAGTTAGCTCTCTCTAATTCAAATAAATAAGATTACCAATAAAATTGTTCAGGAAGTTTTGAATACAGCACTTATATATATAATGAGAGAGGGTTTTTCTCAACTCTCATGCTTTGCTGCCCAAGCTTTTTCTCCACTAGTTTTGATAAGCAATTTGCATGATCACGTCGGTTATTAGACTTTTCCACCTCCCTCTGAATAATTCAGCTGCTGCTGGACACTGCAAAGGCTGCAACACTCCTGTTATTTAAGGCACAGCTTTCCAATGCCCCTTGTGAGATAGAGGAGGGTAAACTTTAACCAGCAAGAAGGGCAGCACAGGGAACTGTTGCTTGTGCCCTTCGGTGTGTGAGGGGTAAATGCTGTCCTTGCTCTGGAGTTCCCATGGCAGCAAATCAGCAGGTCATCCTCAAGAGCAGCCTTTGAGGATGCCAGACAACAACCAGGACGAAGAGAGAGCAGAGAGTTTGAGGAAGGGGAAAAAAAATCTAGAAGTCAGAGAGAGGATACGGGAAATTACAAATAGAGGAGTGAAAAGTAACAGTATTCAAACACAGATCATCTGGAAATTGAACCTTGCACATGCAGATACCTGTGGATGATAGGATGGCTCTGCTACAGAGTGAATTTAAGATTCAAATCCTGCACCTCCCCTCCCTGGAAGCTGCAGGTCAGCATCTGAGGGATTGAGGGCTTCTAGAAAAGAAACAGAGAATTATCAGAAAACTTAAAATTTTAGAGACGCTAGATTCAATGGTACAACTTCTTGATTTCATTTTCCTTCTCTTCTGCTTAAACTAGATCTATCTTCTGCTAAACTGTGAGGAAGAAGCTCACTCTGAAGCTTGAGAATTTGCCTGCATCATTTCAGCCCACATTTAATTTTAATGAGAGAGTTATATAACCCCCTTTAAAAATAACAAAACACTAACAGAACTGCATTGGCAACACCAGGTGTTCTGCAGTGCTGCTCCAATGAATCATATGGAGATTTGTCTGTGCACGGCTGATGAACATACATTAAACTCAGTTAACCCCCACCCCTGAATAAAGCAATCCAAAGTGACCAACATTTTTCCTCAAGAGCCTTTTTCACAAAACAATGCCTAACTAGATGCCTGCACCAGGAACCTCATGGTTACAGCACTTGTCCTTTACAAAGTTTTCATATCAGGGGGTTGAGTTTTTCTTTAAAAGTTGCTGATGAATTATTGTGACCTTTCAGAGTGAAACATTGTATGTTAAACATTAAGTTGGGTTAAATGTTTTGGTTCAGAAGAGAAAATCAATATTCCTCTTTGTAGTACTGAGCCCCAAATCCCTGAAATTGTTAAGAACAGCACATTTAACGGGTATCTCTGGGAAAAATAAACATGTGACTTCATCAATGTTCCTTTCAGACAGAGAATTGGTGGGAAAACTGAATGAGTGACCCGAGCTTGTTAAACATCTTGGTTCAGATGCCATTCTTGACTCTAGGAAGTCCCTCAGCCACCAGCTGCTGGAAGGTGTGAAGGACCACTTGCCATATTCATGCTCTTTCTCTTCCCATCCCTTATCAGAGGCAGGGTCATGGGCTAGGTGGACCTTTTGATCTGGCTTATGCAGCAATTCTTACACCGTTAATTTAAGGGGGAAAAACCTCAAACTACTAAAACCAGGTATGGTGCAGTTTTCTGCACATCCAAATGCCTTATAGTTACTGCAGGAGCCTTTTCTTTATGTCCTTCATGTCTAATAATTAATAGTTTCTGTCTGGGAAACAAAGATAGCTACTTTGCATATCTCAGGGTGATTGTTTTTTCTGAGGATTGACATGTATGCTAGGCACTCCATGAAGAAATGATAAAAGAAGACCTGTGAAATTTCCTACGTTGAAGATGCCAAAATTTTAGTTTAAGGTGAAATCCAAACACTTGTGGTGCAAAAGAAAGAAAAACACGTGGTAGAAGTGAATGAGAAGTGAGGATGAAGGTTAAGCTCATAATGATCCTGCTGCTAGAAGGAGAGTGCAGTAGGTTAATGCAGATATTGTAATAAACCCCTCAGATGTCTTTACATTTTGTTTTTAAAAATAAGACTCTTTTTGGCTTCTTGTCTCTTTTGATGTCCCTTACCCACATTCTTTCTTTGCTGATGCCACATTAGAACTTCACACTTACCTTTGCCCGTGGCATCCTCACCGTCTACTTCCCTCACCCTGCCTCTCTCCCAATAACCAGCCTCTCCAGAATGGCAAAAACCTCCAGAAAACTCAAATTTATATAAAATGAGAGAGATTTTTGTGACTCCAGTAGTTCTTCCTGTGGATGTAGATGGCAGGTAGGAAGGTTTTTTTGTTACAGTGGGATTTTTCCTCTGCTCTTTGAAGGCATAGGTAAGGCTTTTGCATATTGTGAGGGTAGAGCAACACAGACAAGAGCACCAGACGTGTGATTTCTCCTGTCCTAAGTCGTAGGTTTTCACGTGAAGATAATATAATAGCCAAATCCAAGAATATTCAGTTCCCTCTTCCAGACTTGTTTGGAAAGGTGTCTTTTTTTACCATAAATGACATGTCTGCTCTCTAGTAGGAAATCAGGTCTGCCCAGTGCTTGCAGTACCCCATTTTCTCTCCTTTTTGGGTGGTGGTTCTTGATAGTTAGAAGGTGAGAAGATAAGGTAGTCCATTAAAAAAAAAAAAAAGAATAATGAAAAAAAACCAATGTCTGTTGCCAAGTCAAGATAAGACTGGGTTGACAAAAGCCTTGGTCTTGTGTCTATATGCACAAGGCACTAACAAAAAGGTAACACCTGTGGATCAGTAGTAATGCTCTTCAGTAGGACTGCAAAGAAATAATGGATGGGTAAGACTTGATCTCGCAAAAATTTGCTTGTTTCTGCTTTACTGCAGTATTCTCTAAATGCAGTGCTGAGCTCAGGACCAGCCCAGCTGGAGCAGAGGTTACTGGGCAGCTTCTGCTCAGCACTAGCCCTGTGCAGGATTGGACCTGAGGACAGATTGACTGTCCCATGTATTTGGTGCTGTTCACAAAGGAGGGTGCTCCTCTAAATTAAAGGCCTTTCCAAAAACCCCTCCATTCCATGTAGCATCTGCCTTGTGCCATGATATGTTGCCTAATTGTTTTCGGAAAGATTGAGTTGTTACCCACAAAAGGGAACAAAGGCCCTTTACCCACAGTGGGATGAAATCACCTCATCACTGGCATAAAATAGGAACAGAAAAAAAAAGAGAAGTGAGTAGGAAGTTTTACTATAGCAACCAAGTTTACATAATATCAATGCGCTTCAAGTGAAAGCTCTAGAAATGCTTAATTTGAGGGACCTTTTCACAGGACTAATTTTAAATGACGTTTATTTCTGAAGATTACTGATGAGCTACAGTAGCCTACGGAAGCGGAGGGAGCCTCACAAGCACTATTTTAAATACTTAAAATTCATTGATCAGCTTTAACCAAAATTTTAATTTTCTTTTTAAAAGGATTTCAGTTATATGCAAGTCATTCTATTTCTCAAAATGAGTGGAAGACTGTTGTGCATTTGGTTCTGTAAATACAAAATCCCTACTGAAAGGTTAAGGTTTCATAGTTCAAAATTTTATTCCAATATTAGACTGACAAAGACAGTTTTGTTCCAGGCAATCACAAATGGTAAAACGGTGTAGAGTTGCATCCACTACTTTCTACCATTCAAGGAATGGTAAATTCAAATGGTAAATTCAATGCACTACTTTTTGCTTTAATTGTTAAAGGTTTTTACACCATTAGTTCTGCCCAAGTGCTTGTGTGCTTTGCTCTGCTGTTTCTTCATCCCCTCTCCCCTTCTTGCCCCTCCAGAAGTCTGCTACTAAGAGTTAGGCTGATGGGCTCCCTCCTTTATAGGCTGATGGGCTCACATCCCATTGCACAAACCAAAATGCTGTACTGCCTGCTCTTAAGTCACACCACTACTTCCAGGCTCATGGCTTGCCTGCAAGGTTATTTCTTTGTGAAAGATAGCAACCACCTCGTTTGCATTCACTAATTCTAGCTGGACCAGATTCCTGCTCCTCCTTGCATTAGTGGAAGATCCTGAGTGATTCCACTGGAGTCATTTGAGCCCGCTCCAAATTTACACCGCCGTCGCTGAGCTCTGCTTCTGCTGCCTCTGTTAGAAACTTGCTTTGATGCCAGAGATAAGCTGAATCCCGAGCATGTTCATTGGCTTAGGGGGGAATAAAGCAGAGGATTTGAACTCTCTTCGTACTGCCTTGCAGGCTTGGGAGAAAGTGAAGTCATTCAGAAACTTTCCCTTGAAGTGCTTCCAACAGTAGCATTTCCTTGGCCCAAAATTTGGGGGCAAGTTGATTAGAAGAATGGCAATTAAGTATAGGGTGAGGAGGGGGTCTGGAGAGGGGACGTGATATGAGCTCCACACTGGATTTGGCTCTGGGCTCTGGAAGGGAAGGGGATGTCTGCTCTCTTTGTCACTCGGTGAATGAAGCCAGAGGCAGTGATGTCAGAGTGAGCTCATACACACGACAAGTCACTTGCTCAATCCTGACCTTCTGCAGCTGCACTTTTTGGGGTTTTTTGTTTGTTTGTTTTGTTTGTTTGGTTTGGTTTTTTTTCTCTGAAGAGGTGTGTGGTTTTCAAAGGTTGAATTGTTTGGAGAAATCGTCTGTAGCTCTGTGTTTGAAAAGCTGCTTGAACGGTGACTAATCTGCAAAGGTGAGGTGGAACCGCTTCATCTGCCCCACTCAGACGGATGGAGAAACTGAGAGACAAAGAGTAAATGAGCCAAACAGGGTCTGGGCCTCTGAAATGAGGGGAGGAGGGATAGGAGGCAGCATTTGTAGCTGGAATAGGATTAAAGCCCGAGAACTGATGATTCCAAATTCTAGGTTCCTCCCTCAAAACTGCCATATGCTCCACCAGTTGAAAAAGCTTAATATTGGCGGGCAGCAATAATGCAGCTCCTCTAAGCCAGTGTTTAGAGCCGTTGTCTGATTTATGCTGTGAAAATAAATGCAGTTTCACTTGCCACTCTTGTTCCCTATTTCCCTCTGTACTGTAGCATCACATCAGAGCTTCCACCTTTCCCTTAATTTTTAATAAAAGTTGCTATTTCACGCACATGTGCTAGTCAAGAATCTGGCACTAATGTTACAAATAACAGAGCTGAGCCTGTAACAGTGTGTGAAACAATCAGGGTTTTTTGTTTCTTACCACTTAGCCTCTGCCATCAAGAGTTAATTCATACATAGACACTACATAATTTATGTTTGAGAACCAAATTATTCTAATGCAGTTTTCCCCTCTAAGCTCTCCTTGAGTCATATCTTGGTATCTTTTACGGAAAGGGTTTCTTTTTGCATTTGACCCTGTTCCTGCTTCTAACTTTTAAATGGCAAAAGCAAATGTGCTTTGAAAAGTGTGTTACACTGTAGTTGTTAAATAAAGCAATAACCTATGCACTTGTAATGCTTTCTCTATGACCTACTTACATACTACTTCACCCTCCTTATAGTATGATTAAAAGCTGCTTTGAATCCACTATTCCCTCAAGGGATTTGAGGCTAGAATTTAACAAACTGCTGAGAAGGCTTAAGTCAGTAAGAGGGCTTCCCTACAGCTTCTTCCAGCTAATTCACATGTAATTAAAAGGAAAATAAATATTTCAAAAGAACATACGTTTTAATGAAGCATTTTTAAGCACTTACACCTTGCATAATGGGGCAAATTTATAAAGATCTCTCTATTCCATATGCAGATTTTAAGCAAAATTATTTGTGATCCTCTCCTCCCCCCTCTTTGCATCCTGTGCGAGGCGTGGATTTACTTTTCAGTCAGCAGCAGTGGGACTGTGGCCCTTAAAAGTGACTGGCTGGTGAGACTGAAGTCCTTTAGATTTAGCATGTACCAAAAAAACTCATGATGAAGAGGTGCAGATCCAGCCGCGCAGGACGAAGTGGGGGTGGAGACTTCTTAGTTAAAAGAATATCTTCATCCTCACTGAGCTTCCTGCATTTCTTCTCAGCTAAAACCTGCCCCTTCTGCAGTGGCAAGATTTTGAAATTGAAAGTTAATCCAACTCTGCTCTGGGCCGGATTAACCACCATGGAGGCCTCAGATCAAAGACCAGGTGGCTGCATCCAGCTGGAGAAAAGTTGTGCTGGTTTCTCCTTTCATTTGGACTTTGCACTTAATTTTTTTATCCACTCTATAGTCAGTCCTGTGCTGTGATGGATGGGTGGCGTAAAGGAATCGCCATGAATTTAGTAAAGGGGTGACATAGCTTTGCTTTGTGCCTTTCTACGTGGATCTTTAGGTGCCATGGTGATGAGGACAGTATGTGAACATATAGAGCAGAGCAGATTAATAACACTACAGATATCTGTTCAGGATTGCAGCTGTCCTACGGGGATTATGCCGAGGGCCAAGTGAACCTTTTCTTTCTTTAGTCTTGCAAAGTAGGCAAAAATTTTAGCAGCCTGAGGGGTTTTTCTTCCTTTTTAACTGTTTAAAATTTGAAAGTCTCTTAGTGCAACAAACTGGACTCTAAAAACTTGCCGTTCTGTATTTTTTTTCCTATCAAATCAATGATGGTCTAAATATAAACAAAACTTGGCCTGACTGCTAACACATTTTTTATGGGTCAATTTAATTTTTATATTAGAATGCTCTTTGAAAAGTTTAAGCATAGTAGGTTTTAATTTGCATTTGTTACTTTTTGCAAGTGTTGAGTATCCATAACAAATCAAATTATAAAACCTAGAGAGAGATTCAGATGGAGAAGCACACACAATGGAGAGCAACGTTCTGTCTGTCTAGACTGCTCGGATCACCTAGTAATCTTCGTAAATATGTTAATATTCTTTTGCCTGGAGCGGCTTTGTATTGAAGCAAGTAGGTCTCGGAGATGGAAAGGAAAATTTATACAGATTTTCAGGGGGCGGCCCTCCAGCTATTTGTATGTGTGGAATTTTGTGTGCGTCTTGGTGGTGACACTTCTGTGTGCGGCCAACTCTGAGAGCAGGGAGGTTGGGAGCGGGTTTTTGGGAGGTTACAGCCATGAGAAAGAATTTGCCGTCATTAGTTATTTAAATCCCTCTTTCTGATCAGCCAGGACAGAGTTACTACCAGCCTCTCGCCAGCCACTAACATCACTCTGAGCATTTAAAAGACTGCCAAGGTCTGAATGGCAGGAGTTTGAGTGGAGACAGCCTGCACCCAGAACATGACCAAACATTCCCAGTG
>VXAX01000743.1:117650-160697 GCA_013399835.1 Leptocoma aspasia
CCCCCATATCGTCCCCGACAGCTGCCTGGTACGGCGAGTGTTAATTAGGGTGAGGATGGTTGTTTTACGTGCAGTTGAAGTGGGGATGAGATGTATTGGAAGGCGCTGAATGCTGGAATTTCAGGAGAAGTATTCCCCTAGCCCGGCTCTGCTCTGTTAATCTCGATCTGAAAGTTTCTATTATCATCCTCTTGGGCATTGCCAATTGACAGGTATTTTCAGGTAACCTAAGCCTTGTATGAAAAAGTAAAAGCTGGAAATGATGAAATAGTCATCCGCTGAAAAGATGCGAAGTGTGAGGACTGTGCTGCGTTATTTTACAGTATCCAAAATATCTTTTATTTTGTTGCTTTTTCTTCTTTCATCAGGATGACAAACGTGGTTTGAGTTACATTACAATGAAGCGAGAGGCTTTGGCATTGACTCTGCACTGAAGCTGTTCTGGTTGAGGCAGCGCTTAAGTTACAAGTGTAAATAAACCCGTGTGTGCAGCAGAGAGTGTCACCTGCAATTTGCACAAATCAGGTTGCATACTGTGCCCCCATCTAAGGCTATTCAGACTTTCATTGCCTTTTTTACTGGTAACCAAACTTTCTCTGAGGTGGAATGCTTTTCCCTTGCAGCAGCAGTGTTCTGCATGGAGACATTCAGTAGTGGCCAGTTGTTCAGACAGCTGAGGTTTAGTGAGTGTGTGGGAGAGGGGCAAGAGTCGGGGGGGAAGCTACTTGGTGCAGGTGATTTACACTTTTTACAGTCCTTGAAGGACAGCGAAGTGTGTAAATGCTACCTCTTGTCTTAAATTTGTGATCTTAAATTCGAAAGGGTTATGCGCTGTGCTTTGCTCTTCCCATTGTCAAATCCCAGATTTTATTGGCATTAGTCAGTTTTAGTAAAAGTGCTGTCAATTTCTCCGGTTTTGCAGAAGAATCGCAGAGGTTTGCCCATTAGGGTACAAAGTAGCAGCTGAACATTGGTATCTCTTGCTCTGCAGCCCTCTGTAGGGACCTGCCACAGCCAAACTTCCCCTTGTTTTCATCATCTCAGCTTTGATTAGACTTTCTACCTGCTGTCCTTCCAGGCAGTCAGAAAATATCCTGCTAACAAACATCTCCAAGCTCAAAGGCACTATTAACTGTGGCTGATGATGCTCTGTTGTCACTTAAGCTTATATAAGTTTATCTCCAATTTGCCCCTCGAGGTGGGGGAGTACCACGTCAAAGTGTTTCTTCTGCATTGCTCTCTTCATACTCCTTTCCTCTGTGAAGCATCCATAATATATCTTAACACAGCTTGAAACACAGTCAGTGTTCATTAGATGCAGAGCTTAATGTGTGTCCAAAGATACAAAAATTAGTCTAGAGAAATGTCAGCTCCTAAGTGGATCTTGAAATACAGAAGTTTGATAATGGAGTTGTTAAATGCACACATCCTTGTAGGGTTGCTGCTGGTTCCTCATGCGTTTTTGGGGGGGAGGGGTGACAAAATAATCTCTTGAAGGAAAAAAAGCTTTACCTCCTGTATCATTAATGGTTGTGATGTGCTTCCTTGTATTAACCAAACCTTGCTTTGCTGCTGATCTAATTGTAGAGATGGTATGATTTCAAGGGATCATGTGTCATGCATGCAAATTAATATTGAGGCTGAATTGCCATGAACTCAGGGAGCTTCTATTCCTAACAAAAATAGTCTTGAAACTAAATGCTGTGTGTGAGAACTTTGCTACGCTGCCTTTCTAATACTCTGTCATTCGCTGTTTAAAACCATCTTTATCTTGTCCTTCTTAGCCAAGTGGGGACATATATTTATTTGCAAGTCCCCAACCCTCTGGACTAATCAGTGCTGACGAGGATGCAGTTTGATTACGCATCAGGGGTCAGGGGCACAAGAGCACCTTCCCCTTTAGCCGCCCCCCCAGGCGAGCGGCGAGCCGCCAGCAGCGTTAATGGGGTGGCGCGGAGCATCCGAGAGCACGCTCCGAGTTACCACGCTGCACAAAACTTTTAACCTCGCCATCTGCTCCAGCCATTCTGTGTAGCTCAGTTCAGCCTTCAGCAGAAAGGAATTTCCTATTTTAGAGCAAGGCAATTAGCAAAATATATGTATAACGCTTCTCTTTCGCAGCACAAATTGGCGAAGCTAGTTTTTTTTTTTTTTTTTTCATATGCTGGTGGTGTATCAGTTGTTTTGGGAAATTGGTAGCGTACAATATCACTTGCACTTCTTCTTCGCACATTTAAAAAATATTTGTAAAGGGATTTATTTTCAGAATCATCCATTATTTCAACTAGAGGGGAAAAGGGGATTTTTCAAGGAATAACTTTCAGTGCATACCTAGTGTGAAAGTTAACTGCCAGCCTGATAACTGCAAGGTTAAAATGCTTTTACCTCTGTGAGAATGTTAATGGCTCTTAAATGTTGCTTGCTTTCAAATTTTGCTGTTACTGTATAGCTAAACAGAAATAAAATAGAACATCAGATACATTGAGCATGACTGTGTATAATTAAACTGTATGCATGGCATCAGTGTACCTGGTTAGTGACTGAATGGCAATTTACTAGTAAAAATTAATTAATGACACGGCATTGGAAAATAGATACTCTAGGATATGAAGCATAAAAATGCATGAACTTCTGTTTTTGAGGACAGATGGCAAGCTGGATGCTCTAACCATGGTAAATGCCTGCAAAGAACCCTGCTTGGTGAGTGCTCCTGGAAGGATCAGGAATTGTTTGACTGCTGTTGTGCACTGCGGGGAAGAGGCAGTTCTGAGGAAAATACACAGATACATATAGGTGAATCATAGAGATGAAATGTGTGTGTGTCTGGACAGGGTAGGAGAGGGTTAATGGTTACTAAGCGAGGTTATAAAATCTGAGTTCAATGTAGTTTGCTGATTTCACTGGCTCACATGTACATGCCAACTGGGTGATTGTGAAGTGGTTGCTTTGAGGATTAAATACTCATAGTTGTAACCCCCCCATGTTGACTTCCGCAATACCTCAGAAGATTTTTCCATGCCATGTTCCACATTTCCGTGCCTGGGATTATCTTTAATGTAAATGAGTATCAGTGTTTGTTACTACTGAAACAAACTCAAAATTTACTTCAATTTTTGGTAGCTGGATATAATGCCAATAAAATACATTATGCTTCAACAGTGCGTGGGTTACAAGGCAATAATGTGAAAAAATATTTAGCTTTTGAATTTCTTTCCCTTGTAATCAAAAATGAGTCAAAATCAGATATACGTGCAATATGCTGATTAAAAAGCCAGTGAAGATCAATTTTTGATACCTTTTGTTTGTACTTGCTCTTTAGTAAAAGAGAAATGTCATCATTCACAGGACACACTTGCATTTTAAAATCCAGAACTTTATTTTCTGCAGTAAACCTGCAATATAGGACTTCTTTTTTTTAGCAGAAAACTGGAGATAACAAATTTATGTTTTTAAACTTAACTGCAGGGAAACTCAACATCCTGTCAAAATTTTTTTTTCCACTCTCTGGTCTTTTTTATATCTAGAATATCAAATCATGATTTCCTAACTGAAAACAGACAGGTATTTTTAAGACCACAGTCTCATCCTTATACTGGCACTTTATTCTAACTTTGATTCAGTAATAGCTTTATTTTAAGTATTAAGACTTTTACTTAAGTTACTTGTGTGACAGATTCCTTGGGCCACTACTGAGGAAAAGCAAAGCAAAAAAAGAAGAAAATTTTTGACTGTTGCCAAGGAGCTTCAGAAAGCTTCAGAAAGGAAAATAAATCTTTGGATGTCTATTAAGTAATTACAATTTCATGGTGTCCTTCTCCCCATCATCTTTTCTAGAATCTCGTTCAGAAGTTAACCTACGATAACTCTCAACACATCAATATTTAAATATATCTTTCACTTCCTATGATACGATCTCACAAGTTTTAAGCCTCCCCCACACGTATTCATCATCCAAATTAATCATCACTTATGATTGCTCTAACAACTTTGATAACTCTAAATATTTCATTGGCATTTTAGGATGTTTGATATCTTATGAGCATTTGGACTATTCAAATTTCATGATTAATTCATGGATTAATATAAAAATATTTGACCAAACTGATACAGGGGAAAGGTGTACATAATCTTTTCATTTTTAGAAGCACCTGGAATAGAAAGGGTACACTCGGGCAAGACAGCATTCTACAGAGAAATCATTCTTTTATACTTTAAGCAAATAAAAACTTGTCTCTCTGAAGTGGAGAGGCAACATTTTGGTTTTCTTTCTTTTTCCTTCGTTTCCACACACTGTTTCCTATAGGGGATTATTTCTTGTGTATTCATATAGTTGCAAAGTATATTGCATCTCCTGACATGATTTCCTTTGATTAAAACAAACTGATGGCAGGGCAAGGTTAACCAGAGGCTAAAGTCACAAAATAGGGAATATACGTAGAAAGCAAGGCTGAGCTTTCCTTAGCAAAGAAATGGGAGAACAAGAAAAACCTTCATAGGTACAAGAAAAATGCAGGAACAAGAATGCCTATTTGGAAAATAAAAACTAATTGGAGCAATAAATGTAATGTTCTCAAGTAATTGTGAAATAATTATTCCCCTTTAGAATCATCATACTTTAATTGCTTTCCAACGCATTCCTGCATTCTCCGTGGCTGTGGAAAGGAGGAGAAGTGCTTGTGTTCCCTTCAGGATTTCATTTTTCATTTGCAGTAAGCTGCTGGCTTTCTCATAAAGGTTTTCAGAAATATGTTGCCTTTAATGCTGTTGTGTTCTTCCATATGGTGTTAAATAGCAAAGGTGAATGGCAGATGCTGAAGGTGTAAATTCCCTCCTAATGTCCAGATAAAGCACCCTGAGATTTAGTGGTGCAGTTCTCCATCTTCTGTATCACAGATTTATAATCAATCTCTCATTTTCATTGAGACTGGGTTACGTAAATAGGACACACTTCAGTAGTGTATTCTCTTTGCTCACAGCTTGATTCTTGAAAATTCAGCTGACAATAGTTTAAAATTATAATATTAATAAAGAGGAGATCATCTGGCCTTCAAAATGACATCTGAAAGCAGCTTCTGTTTTGTGTTAAATCTTAATTACTGTATTTAAATGAATGCCTAAATGAGCCAATTCACAAAGGAGTTGCCTACTGTACCAATAGTGCCTGTTTGGTGATTTTTTTTTCTTTCCATTTACACAAATATAAAAAAATAGTTTATATGGATGAGAACAGCTGCGTTCTCTTGCCTCTTACGACTCAGCTGAAGAAGGCTGAGTATCTTGAGTGTGTTCTATGCCCTGGGATGGCTTCTCCCTTGCCTGCCAAATGGTGGCAATACTTAAAGTCAAGTTCAAAAGCGATGCTCTGAAACAAACATCGATGTAAGAGCTGTGAGAAAGAGCCTGCACTGGCCTCCTGGGCTATATTTTGTAAGTCTACCCATCACTTACTATCAGGAGCAGCATATTGTCACAGCTGAGGGCAGGACTTAGGGCTTAGTAGTGTGGAGAAACTTAGTCCATGCCTGTGAGTGCTCCAGCCTTTGGTTAGGCTGGCAGGGATGTGCTCCTGCCCACTTCTGCTCAGCTTAGTCTGGAAGCAGAGAGCTGTGTCCAGCTTACCCTGGAAGGAGACACCATGCCCAGCTGTGCCCAGCTCTCCCTGCTCCCCACTGCATCAGGGATGGACTCATCCCCTGCAGAGGAGCATGCAGGGAATTTATGTCCTTGATTTCCTCTCAGCCTATGCATGGTGAGCCACTTAAGGTTTGCCAGGGAAACAATAAAAGGAACCTGAGAATTTTGCTTTATGATTTTCACATCACTGTTCATTTCTTAAATCGTTTTGTGGATCTTACCCTGGGGTTTTAGAGTTTACAACCATGGTTGTTCCAGAGATGTAGCTACTGCTCTTTCAGGAAAATGGTGTTAGTGATCTACTGATTTTTATTTTTTTATCATTATTATTATTGTTGTTTTCTTTTTTCCATGTGGGTTAGTGTGACAAAGAAAATGCAGTCCTGGCAGACAAATCTAACATTGTCCCAGCAGTCATCGGTAGCAATGCATTGCAACATTAATTTACAACTTTTTCAGTGTTTTTTTTTCCACTTAAATGTAGTTACTCTTAGACAACAGTGGAGATTTTGAGAGAAATATCCAGACACAAGTGCCCTTTAGCTGGTGTGTGTAGCTGGGTATCTCCATGACAGGAGAACTACAACCCTTTCAGTCCCAGGTTATACTGTGCTTTCCCTTGTGCTCTGTTGCTGCCTCCTATGCTTTGAAGCAGCTCCAGTCTGATTGCAAGTCACAGCTGACAAGAGCTATCTTCTGTTTCATAACATTGAAAAATAATGAAAATCCATCATCTTCTTAATCCAAAGGCGTGACAGTGTCTTCTTGCTTAATATGTAAGTGCTCTTCCCATTTCTTGCTCCTCAAAAGCTTTGCACCACTGAATTGCTCAGAAATGGAAAAAAAACCAAACATCCACAGCTTGCTTGACCCACCACTTGTGTTGTTGACTCTAGGGGCACTTGGTCCAGTGATGGTTTCTGGCCTAGTGTGAGATAAGTGCACTTCATTTGCTTGAAACAGGCCCAGTAGTTGAAAATTATTAGCTTCTGGAAGAGGATAACTGCATTTGAAAATCTACAAAATCAAGTGATCTGTTCCCTTCTTCTCTTTATTTTTTTTTTTTCTTGGCTCATTCAATTGCTTGGCTCTGTCAGCCTTCGCCTGCAATTCATTGCTAGTGAGAGAGACATCTGGTTCTGCCCTTTATCAATAAATGCTTTTATATATTTTTTTTTATATTTCAACACAGATGGAATGTAGAACAAGCATTAGGAGTTTGAAATGTTGTCAAGCATACTTGATGCCCAGTGGCTATTGCTTAAAGAAAACCCTGTTCTATACCTGGTCCTTGTACAAGATGCTCTAGAAATTGCAAGTTACATGGCTGTGGTTTGTCTTGATTTCACCATGAGTTTTAGTAGACTTGATCCCCTTGTTGTGTCTTCCAGGGAAATAAAAACACTCTTTCATTTTATCTGTAATGTCTCTCTATTAACATATAGAAAAGCTGATAATTTCATTAGTCAGTAAATGAACTTTCAATTTTTTTCTTAATTCAGTTTAATTTCTTCTTCCAAGATCTTATTGCTTAGAAACCAGTCTCTCATATTTTAATGGTCCTATCCTAACTACATTAAACCCCCGCTGTCCAAAACAAAAACCAAGCAAACAAACAAGAAAAAAAAAGAAAAACAGAGATAGAAAAAAAAAGTTCAGGAAATCCCAGTGACTGTTACTTTAGGTATGCATTTAAAGTTTAAAATTGATTCCAGAAAATATCTTGATTGGGAAGATATTCAGAGATTTGACCACAAAACCAGAAATGCTAAATTAAGGAATCGCCACAGGTGATCTAGATGATCTCTCCAGGAAAAAAATGCAGAAGTCATTCCCCTTGTCCTAATCTGACCCACGTCATTCAACTTCTTCCTCGAAGCACTGAATTTTTAGGATTTTCAGGTGAGCACTGGCTTTTTCTGGCAGTTTCAGTGTTGCCAGCTCCTCCTGGAGATCAGTATTGAGTGGGAGGGGACCAGGGGGAAGAGGAAGGAATAAAATTAGCATTTAATTTCGCAGGATGTGGAAAAATCAATGACAAGTGAAGCAATTCTTAGAAAAAGAGAACCTCTCTGGACACGTAAAGCACTATTATCTGATGTTTTATTACCAGCTATAGCCTGTAGTCCGTGTTCAAGCCAAACTTCCGATGGGTTTCCAGGAGCTTGGCTTGAATGAGGAATGCATAATGCTGGGCTTTGCATCCCGTGCCAGGCTGTCCAGCCCTGAACGATGAATTGCAGTTGTGTACGTCGTGTTTTGCAGCCTTTTTCTCACTGCTCGCCTCAGAGTGAACTTCAACATGGAAACATGAGGCAAATAACTTTTCAGATGCTGTTCTACCTTGCTAGCAGAGTGCCTGTCTTGATGATGAAGTGGGAGATAAGTCAGTTTGAGTTGGGCAGGTATTCTTTTGAGGCATGTTCACTCATCTCAGGTAGGGGCAGGGGGATTCTACTCCTCTTGTCAAATCTTTTTCCCTTTGCCAGAGAGAAGGATTTGTCTCAATGCCTGAGGGCTCTCAGCTTTCACAGATATCTTTATTGTTTGGCTGCAGAAGATAGAGTACAACTTCCCCTTTTAAGTTGGTTTGTTGTCTGTGGAGAAGAGAGTAAATGCAGCAGCTTCTTAACTGTGCTGGGATATAGCTGAAGAAGGTCCAGCACTATATTACAGATTTTTAAAGCAATTGGGTTTGCCTGATTTCATTGTCCCCTGAGTGCAGCCTAGTATCTCACTTGGTAGACCACATTTACTTATCTGCAAGACAAGGGCTGTGTAGAACAGGAAAAGCTCAGGGTTCCACTATCTTCTTCTTACCATTCCCATGTCTTTGCTGTTCCTAAGGTATTTCACTGAAATAGGATGAATGCTTTAGTATGTATTGTACAACATGATGATTTAGGGTCCAATTCTGGGTATTTTTGAGCCTTTTCTCTTTCTGCAGTGACTGTTTCAATGTGGCCATATAGATGTTGACAAAGAGCTCTTTCTCATTGTCATTGGAAAGTAAGACAGCAGCAACTCTTCAATGCAAACCCCTCCTTTGAAACCAGCATTCACAGAGGAATGAGGCCTGTTTTCCAGCAAGAAATATTGCTTACAAGGCTTAACGTGGCCCAAAGAGTCTTCAAGAACACTGGCTGATCTCTGTGTTTTCAAAGTATTATTACAGGCTCCTTCAGTTCATTTCTTCCCTTGCATGCACAGTTTATGGGATTTGGGAAGAGGTCCTGCAGCAGCCTCATTGCTTCCTGTTTGCCTGTGTTGATGAGCAGCAGGTCAATTGTAACAAGAGATACACTCTGGAATTCAGAAAGGAGCAATTTTCAGCTTGCTCAGATGCCCACATTGCTACCTGGAATCTCTGCAGGAGCTGGAGACTCTTTGGCTGATTCTGTGCCTCTTTGCTCTCTCTGTCCTCACCTCTGCATCAGGGGATGCTTGGACTTTACTTTGCTGGCCTTCAGAGGATTTGAAGGTCTCTGAGCATCCCTTGGCTCTCCATTTCTCAAGTAGGGAAAGGCAGCAGAGAAAGCAGCAGCTGACTTCATCCACTTGGGCCTCTTGATTTTCCTGTTTGGTTTGGAGGCACATATACAGAGTGAATTTGGAGTTGAGATGCCAGGCCTCTGGGTAAAATGAATATTGTGAAGCAGAAAAAGGTATGTATTTAGGCAAGGCTTTCATATAAGATGCAAATTCAGGATTACTTAGCAGAGAAAATAATAATTTAAAATTAATTTTAAAAGTGGAGCATCATTTATGTTAACAGGAATGAAGGTTTTATTTTCAAGCTCAGCAAAGCCCCAGATCCCAGAAAATGCAAAAATGTTGTTGATAATTTCTGGACATGAACCTGGAAGGCTTCATGGAAACTTAAAAAGAAATCAACTTCCCTCTTCTTTCCCAAAACTCTTTGGGCAAAAAAAAAAAAGAGGTGTAAATATTTAACAGCAAATAATCATATTGCCAAGAACAGCAAACAAAGCCTTTTTATTCAATTCTATAATATGCTGTAAATAATGAAAACCCTCATAGATCTAGCTGGATTTTTTTTTTATCAGTGAAGAAGCTTAGCATGTAGTACTTTAAAAATCCATCAACGTAGCTAAAACTCTTTTTCCAGTCTCTTACCACTTCATGCCATATTTTTTCTCTGTCCCTGAAATATGCAATTTGCCCTGCTTATGTTTGTTTAAAATGCTGGAAGCCTTTAGCCTGCTCTGATCCATCCATGTTTCAAGCAAGAAGCCTTCCCTGCCCTTTTCTACCTTGTGAATTAAGAACCATCCTGGTTTACTCTCCCTTATCACCATCCTTTCAATATCCACAAAAACAGCACTGTGATTCCCTCCCTGCTTCTCTGGTAGATGAAGTTCCTACAAATACCTGCAAAACATCTACTTTGTTTTCTTCCTTCTTTGACAGGTAAGAGAAATCTTTTGAACTTGGGAGAGAACCACCTAGAATTTAGATCTGAAGTGCTTAATGATTTTATATTCTTACTATCCAGACAGTGATTAAAATTTTCAAAGTCCCTGAAAGCATAACCAGCCTTTCTGGTCTGTTCCTTGACCCAGCAGACTGGAATTATCAGCCTTGACTGTGATTTTCTAGGTCTTCTGGGTATCTGTTGCTTGACAAAGTATAGTATTTTTTCTTGCAATTTTGTAGTGGTTGTTTTAGGAGGTTCTCTTAGCTCTGTTTTTTAAACACTCTTGTCTACAAGTTGTGAACCCAATACGATACTATCGTGTTGTTTTCTTTTTTCCCACAACCACAAGTTGCCCTACTTACCCAATGCAAATCACTGTGGATCTGCACAACATGCCTTTCTCAAGGGCATCTGTTAATTCCATGTGACAAGCTGGGGAGTTTCAGCCAGGAATATTGAGCACTGAAAGAAGACCTGGTTAGACTCAGTAGGACTTAAATTTTAAGCAGTGCTCCCAAATTATAGCTTTGACAGGCCTTGTGTGTGAGCAGTTTCTTCTTTAGGTGAGATTTCATCATTAACAGCATTCCTCTTTATAATAAATATATACAGCACCAAGGTAGGTGATGCTGCAGGAAGACACAGAGGCCTCAGTAGATTGCAACCTTTTCTCTAAGCACTTGACTTTTTATACAATGAAACAAAACTCAGTGAAAACGAGTGGCTTAGAATCAGCTCAAATATTCAGGTTCCAGAAAGACTGGTTGTTATAAATAAATTAAGGACTGAATCCAAAGCTCGTTGAGTCAATGGGCAGGCTCCCTTTGATTTCAAAGCACTCTGTATCTGCGATCCAAACGCACCGCGAACAAATAAAGACAAAGAATTTATGTTGATTGGACATATTCAGTGTGACAAGAGCTTAAGTCTGATTCTCCTCTTTGCTTATGAAACACAACTGTGTGCTTCTCCCCAGGGTTGCTGGAAGACAAGTATTTTGGTAGCTGCATGCTAGGACTCACAATTAGTGCAAGCGCTGGCTCCTAGCGCTAAGAATCACAGTGCTCTATGAAATGGAGAGAAAGTTATGGAAAGGGAGAGAAAGTTATTGCTGATAACATTGCGTTGTGGGGTTATCCTGATATGCCTTCAGGGTTTTAAAGGTGTTAATTTATCCTCCTATTTTTATTTTTCTTAATTATTTTTAAAATCTTGATCTGTTAGAACGGTAAATTTAATGGCATCAAAACACTTGCAGTTAAATTGTGGGCTTTAGATAGAGGAGGTTCTCTGCTGGCTGAAAGCCCTCTGGTCTCATCCCTTGTGCTGGCTGGAATATTCTCTGGCATTAAGCTCTGGGTCAGCCTGTCCTCACACCTCTGGGACTTGGGGACACTGTGTAGGTTCTTCTTTCTGTGTGTACAACCTTGTTTAGAAAGTGGGGTTTTTTTCTTAGTCAAAGGGCTCAAGGCACTCCAAGGGATGGATACGTTGAAAGTAGCACAACAGTAGCATCAAGATCACTTGTCTCAGACTGAATTCTGGTTTACTACTTAGGTAGATGCTGAACAGAGAAGCATAAATCACTTTTCCTTACGATATAATTAACTTACATGAAGCAGAACTCTGATAGAGATTTATTTTTTTAATATCAGATACATATATTTAATTTGACCCTAAAATAGTTTACTCTTCTGGGTCTTCTGAGCAAATCAAATGCTTGATTTCTCTTTCAGAAATTCTTGATCATTTTAGCTTTGAAACAGCCTTCAATCCCATTTCTAAACTAAAGCTGGTTGGTTTGTCTCAAAGTGAATTCCCATCATGCAACCTTGATACCTTTTCACTTGCAATCTTTTTGGTCTGATCTAGATTTTCTTTTGCAACTGGAAAAGGCATGATCACTTGAACAAGGTGTACTGAGGTGTACACCTCTACATTTTTAGCTACTGTATTTCAATTTTTTTTATAGACCTCAAATTTGCAAATCTTTGTTCTGGTTTATTTAGGTTCCCTGTGCAGAGAGTAGAATAATGGGAAAAGTAAAAGCAGAATGTATGTCGGGGTTAGTATAAACCACAATTCTTTTCATACTGAACATTAGCTTGTTGAAATGCCTCCACTCTTGGCAAAAGACAAGCTTCGTAACCTAAGAGGATGTGATTTGAGTGGAGTTTTCATGCCCCATGTGCTCATTGTGTTCTTGCCACTGATGCAAACATTATCTATAATTACATTTTCAAGAGACTGAAAATTGCAGTCTTTGTGGAACAAAAATGCAGCTGAAGAATGGAATGTATATGCTCTCCACCCTCATTATAAGGCTTCTAAAAAATCAAACTATAAGGCCCAGTACTGTAGCTTTCAGATACAGGAAACCAGCACTGTTAGCCTGCAGTAGAGCATTTTAAGTGAAAATTAAGGCCTTTTGATAATCAAGCTAGTGCTGTTATTTCTACTAGCTTGCCATTGAAACTAGTCAAACTAAAATTTGTAATTCAGATCAGTATAAATAAAGTTGGAGTAATTACTCTGTTTGCTTATTTACAATATTTTAATGGGTTTGAGATTTAATTCACAACTGGCAACATTAAAAGATTTATTAGACAGATCATAACATGGGTGTTGAAACATCCTACCACACCATGCTGTGGAGCAGCCATGTTTTTCAGGAGGAAAACAGCAATACTGGAAATGCTGTTTTCATGATGTTCTCCTGGACACCGAGGAGTTTTAGTGCTGCTGCTCAAACTGCACATCTCAATAAAACATCTTTTCCCTACATCAGTGTTACCATCTTTATTCCAGTAGCTGATGAACCAAAAGTAGAAAGGAGAATACATATCCTTGATTTTCTGTGTAAAACAAGCACTGGAAACTTAAATAAAAGTTTCCAGGTGGAGACAGCTAATCCTCATCTCCTGTAGTATGTTTTTAGAGTAGAAATTGATGAAATCAGAGTGCATCAATCACCTGTGTTCATAACACCCATGCCTTCATTTTCCTGTTATGAACTTCAGTTCTGAGTATGGTTTTCCCTCCAACAAGTGGGACATTTAAATGCTCTCTGAAAGTGGAGTTTCTCTCTGATACCAGGGATTTAAATGCCTTTGAATAGAAAGGCACATGCTGTTATTGCTTCTATTACTTACTGCATTGAGCAGTGTGCATAGAGGTGTTGAATGATCACATCAATGCTAATAAATAGATAAATAAGGGATGGTCTTGAATGCCTGTAAATCCATGAGAATAGATGCAGGAATGTAGGAATTTATTGTTAAGAGCACAAATATTTTGGACCAAAATAAGTGTGTATTCACTTCTTTCCTTTAAAGCTGGTTGTTTTTTATTATTCTAAAGGAAGTAATAATTTGGTTGCCCTTCCTAGGTTCACAGTTATTGTTAAAATCAATTCTAAAAATAATTTAGATGAAATAGTGTAAGTCTTATTAGGTATCTGTTTATGACCATCTAACATAATGTGGCAAGGGCTCTGGGCAACATCGTATTGCAGTCGGGTGACAATAAGGGCAGCTAGAGGCACATACTTTATGCAGTTGCTGCCCAAGTTGGTAATTCTGCTTCCAAGTTCTGCTCCCTGATTGCTGCAAGTTATGCCCAGGAACACTGTGGTGATTGAGTGCTGGAGTTCCCAGGACAGCATCTATTCTTAGTGGTCCAGCAAAACTTATTAAGAAAAGTAATTAGAACAAAGCTCAAGTACATTAGCCTCTTTAATGCTCCTGAATTCTCAGAGCTGTCTTCAACATTGGCAGAGGTTGTTTCCAGTAGAGAAGCTGAAGCAACTTTCTTTGCTGAAGTTAAACCCACTTTGGCATCGTGGTGGGAATTTCTTCTTACATAATAATATCAAGACCCAGACAGATCAAAGGGTGCTGGTATTCCAATTAGTGAAAATAACTCACTTTGCTTTTATTTTTATGATGGATTTCTGTCAAGATGAAAAGTTCTGTGTTTCTGCCTGCTTCTTGTGTGTGGTGTTCTTCTCTTCCATGTCACCTCACGCCTTTTCTGTCATCTCCTGAGGCCCAAGAGCTATGATGTGTTTCTATAACTATCAATTTCCCTTTCAAGAATAACTTTTTCTCTCTTCCTTCTTTATCATAAGTCTGCCATCTTAACTCTGGCAGGATGGAAATGTATTTTCTATCTCTGCTTGCAACACCACCCAGCATTACATTTACTCAACAAAACATCTCCACCATCTCCACCATCCTCTTGAATATTTGTTTCTCCATTGGAATCCAAAATGCAGTTTCAAGCCTGTTCAGTCTTGTCTGAGGAATCAAAACTATGTCTCCTTGGGCTTTCAGGAAGTCTCTGGGGAGATCTCTTTGATATTTAAACTACTTCAGAAATGTGAGTGGCTCTATTCCTGAGATTGGAACATTTCACTAAAGACCTTCAGTCCAGGGAGATATGTGTTCTATGAGAGGAGCTACAAGGAGAGGTGCTCCTCATTTTTTCTTATTATACACCTATATTCACTCATATTGGGTGCTTTTCCCCTTCCCCAGGCATTCCCCTCCCTGCTAATTCTGGTAAAGTTGGACAAGAGTTAACAAAGTGCCCTTTGAGCTGTAGGATGTCCCATTAAGCAGGAAAACAGGTTTCTAGGTTTTACAAGTCCAGACTACTCACATTCACTTACTGAACAAGCAGTCTATTTATAAAAGGGTCTACAAGGTATTTTTGCTTCCCTTATGCCAATTAGTGACAATTTTTAGGTCTTCTCTTCTGCCACACGCAGGATTTTTTGTCTTTGTTCTTCAGTTGCCTTCGAGAGGTCTTTTGATGCTTTCTGTATTGCTACTTTGTAGGCCAGACAGTCGCATCAAGTGTCACTCCTGACAACGTGCAGTCTGTATAGTAAATTTAATAGAATTACATTTGTTCTTTATCTCAAAAATAAAATCCTCTTCCAGTGGAAGCTGCTGAGCTGCAAGGATTACACAGCAGCTTGTGCTTCTGGGAACACCTGGAGGACAGCTGGGAAGACCCATCACTGTGGCCACACCAAAACTCTGCTACTTGGTTTTCCTTTGTAGCAAATCTTAGACCTATGGGGGACTGGAACATAATTTTCAGTAAATTGGCTTGTGCCTGCATTGAATCAAGCTTGTCCCATTTCAGATATTTGTATCATACATTTCCAATGGCACTGAAAATATGTCTGCTAATTTTAAAAGATTCTCAGGACTTACCCAAGGATGGAGAGGAATGATGTCCCATAACTCCTGAGGAAGGCTGACTTTTGCCTGGCACTGCAGACAGGATTGGTGTTAGTTTCACAACCAGCTTCTTAATAAAATACACTGTTTGAATATAAATATTGCAGTAGTCAGAAAGGAGTCTGCTACTACTTGCCTTAAAGTTTCTGTTTCCCCACGCTGAGGAGCTGAATGCTGACCCTCAGGCTGTTCCATTCTGTGATGCTAATAGCACTAATACAGTATCATTGTGTCTGAGGCTTCAAAGATACCATACAAGCATTTTCTTATGATTCCCTGATCTTTGCATTTATATCCAGCTGTTTGTTATTCAGTTCAGCCATCAGCATCTAAGTCTCAATGGACCATGTAATATGCAGCTGTAGCCAGATGTAATGCTTCCTATTCCTAAATGTTTCTGTTAGAAGCTAAGAGTGGCAGGCTAAAGACGACTGATAACAGTGTTGCTTGCATTAATTTAAACTCTAGAGCTACAGTGATTCTGTTTGGCAAATTTATTCCATGGCCAACAAGCAGAGCAGTATTTCCAATCTCCATCATTGCTAGTAGTGTTGACATTAAATACATTGAGTGTGTCTGCACTGATACAGAATGTACTTATGGTGCTAATTCAAATAGGAGAGGGATGTCCAATTTGTGTTAACAAATATATTTTCAGATACAGTCCTATTTAAGAGAGATAAAGACAGGAAAAAGCTTGTTCTAAACAATGACTTGCAATAATTTGGAACAGTTCAACAAATCTTTGCCCTCTTTAATATTTTGTTCCCTATGGATAGCCAGGGGACTTTTGCAATGCCTTGTTCATGCCACAGGCAGATCTTGCTCTGCTCATCTTTCCTGGCATGGGTGGTGGCACAGAAGGGAATTGCAGTGTTCGAGTTTTCTGCCACAGATCACACTGACGTATTTGGCAAATCACTTCAGCAGGTGACTGGGATTGCACACATACTCAGGGAATCTTGGCTAAGCCCTTCGCTAGAAGAAAAGTTGAGAAAGTTGTTCAGCCCGGAGAAGGGAAGGCTTTTGGGAGGCCTTCTAGCACCTTCCAGTACCAAAAAGGGCCACAAGAGAGCTGGAGCAGGACTTTGGACAAGAGACTACAAAGGGTAATGGCTTTAAACGGAGAGAGTGCAGGTTTCAGTTAGATGTTGGAAATAAATTCTTTACTGAGAGGATGTTGAGACACAGGAACAAGCTGCCCAGAGAAGCTGTGGGTGTCCCATCCCTAGAAATTTTCAAGGCCAGAGTGGATGGGGCTCTGGTTTAGTAGAAAGTGTCCCTAAAATGTCCCTAAAGCAACCTGGTTTAGTAGAAAGTGTCCCTGCCCCTTGGCAGTGAGGTTGGACTTGATGATCTTTAAGGTCCTTTCACACCAAAACCATTCTGCCTTTTAGCAAACCATTTAGATTGTTTCTAAATTGATGCCAGTGGGTGGTTAGAGACTTCTGAGAAACTTTGGACAGGAGCATTCTTCACAGCTGCAACATTCCTTGTCAATGGGGACTCAACATACTTCAAAATGTTTATAGAAATTAACTTTTCTGTATGGATTTTAATTTTTCATTGGCAGTGTAACTTCATAACGCACACTTTAGATTCTGCTTGGTCATTTCATATTGTTTAACTCAGTGTAAGAATGAAATCAAAATTAGATGTGTAGTGTTTCTTCCCTTGTTTCTTCTCTGCCCCTAAACCCAGNCACACTAAGTAATCTTAAGGGAGCAGGGTTGTTGAGGTGATGGGCAGTGCTCTCACCTCCTCCTGTGCTCTGTGCATCCCTGGGGTGGTTGGTCCTGCACAGTCAGATGCAGCCCCAGTGCTGGGCACTACAAGCTCAGGTTGGATTTCAGTGTGAACAGCATTACACAGAGGATTTGATGTGATTGTAATGAATTGCACAGGGGAAGTGCTTGTTTGAAATCAACTCCATTAACTCAGAGCACAAACCATTGCAAAGTCAACAGTTTTTCTGAGTGGCCACCGCCAGCCATCTCTTTTGAAAACACTAATGGGCTGTTTAATTAGGTGGTGAAAATTGTTTACAGTTGGTGATCCCAAGTTTTGTCATTTTAATAATGGTTAAATTCAATCTCTTCTTTGATTCTTGGCAACTCTCTCATTATTTCATAACCTGCTTATGTCTAGTTTAATTCATTTGCTTGTATTAAAACCTACCCTCTTGTGCAGTAGTGGTGTTTGCTTAACTGCACTGTGTCGCTGCAATACGTGGCGAACAACTGATATTCAGCAGTGGATGTTAAACAAGAGCAACCCTGGAAGAGAATGTTTACATTTGTGGAAGATGTATTCCTTTTGAGTTGACTATATATGAGACCTAAAGAAAATCCATTCAATAGCATGTGCATTGCAACTGTTCCTGTGAATCTCTTACTTCTGGGGTGTAGCTTCTCTCTCCCCAAGCTTAATAATACCTGTCACCTTGCAAATCTAAGAAGGAACAACTTAGAGCATGTGGTTTAATCCACTTGCTCATTCCCCCTCTGCCCCCAGTGGAATGGGGGAGAGAATGGGAAGCTGGAAGTAAAATTCATAGGTTGAGATAGTTTACCAGGGCAAAAAGAATTACAGTAATAAAAGAATAGAGAAAACAAGTGATGCACAATGTAATTTCTCACCACCATGTGACTGAAGCCCAGCCAGTTCCTGAACAGCAGCCCTCAACCAGCTTTGCCCCCAGTTTATACACTGAACACAACACCATACAGTGTGGCATATCCCTTTGGCCACTTGGGGTAGGCTGTCCCTGCTGTGTCCCCTCCCAGCTCCTTGTGCCCCCCTGCCACATCACAGGTGGGGAGGTGTGAGAAACTGAAAAGTCTTTGTGAGTTGGTGTAAACCCAGCTTAGCCACAGCCAGAACAGTGGTGAGTTATCAACATTATTCTCATCCTAAATCCACAACACAACACTGTACCAGCTGCTGGGAGGAAAATTAACCCTGTCTGAGCAGAACCAGGACCTTATATGCTTGATATATATGCTTATATGCTTCAGTGGTTACTTTAGAGCAACCAAGAGCAGGAGTTTTCTTTTTCTCCTAATTTTATGTTTGTCTTTACTTGGTGAAGGTAGACTGGGTTATTGGAAACTATTAATATTTTGCATTTTGATGGCCACAGGGTGCCTATGGGCTCATTTTCCTCTTCACTCAATGTAAGCATACTACAAAGACCCACAAGTCCCTGTCTTAGCAAGCATACAGTCTAAACAACAAGCAAAAAAATTTGTTGGAATGTGAATAATTATATGTAAAGCACACCTGAACAACAGGAGAGGCATCCAGACTCACTGGATGGCACTGGCAGAGGCCAGGAGATGCCTGGTTCCCAGCCTCTTGGTCCTTTGCCATCTCAATGGACTTGGATTTTGGTTTGATTTTTGACAGCATTATATGCCTTGTATTTTGCCAAGCAGCTCAAGCAGAGGCAGATAAACAAACTGGCAGATGTTGGGGGAGGGAACATCTTTTCAGTTTGGGTTTTCTTCCCTGTCTATTTCAAAATTATGTCCTATACGGGACTTTGGATTCAGAAGGAAGCCTTTCAGTTGAGCTTTGGATGCCAGTAAGGAGGAACCCCACAGAGTGGGTTTTTTTGAGGAGCTGGAGACTGGTCTGTTCAGAAACCACGTTGTGGTTGATGCTGCGATATGAAATCCTACAGCATTTCTAAACCTCCTGTTTTTGTGTTGCAGATGTAAAGGCATCATTAATATAAGCATGCAATATGCTGCATGGGTAATTAAAGCATTCTTGTGTAGTTTTTCCTTGCAAAGTGGTACAGACAGTTACAACCATATGTGACTGCACTTAGATAAAGGTTGTGCTTTCTGGAGCTCAGAAACCATGTGGGAGACCCGATCCCATCTTCAGAAGGCACTTCATGGCTTCTGAGTGCCAGGACATCTGCAAGGACATCACTGAGATGTTGTCAAAGAAGTCCTTCTGCAGTTCAGCTGCTCAAGGGTTCTTTAGCCCTAAAAGTTCACAGAGAAAGACAAAACCTTGGCTGTTTCTTTAGAGCAGGTGTTACCACAGCAGCTGTACATGAGTGACCAGGCAAGTGTATGAAAACCAGAGTGGTGAGAAGGATGCACACAACAGGGTAGGCATTTTCCAGCATGACAATGCTCACTTCAGGTGTTTTCCACTACCATCACGTGTACTCGGCTTTCTGAAATCAAGGTAAATAGGCAAGCTGAGGATTGTTGCATTCCTGTGTTCCTGACATTACTGGACTTCTGGAAACTACTGTGATGCTGTTGCAGTATGACAGGTGGTCTATTATATAAATAAGAATGGCTAAAGAAGAAATTGTTTATGTTCAAGGTGTAGAACTACATGAATGGTTCAAATGAAATGCGATTTCTCCCATTTTCTGACTGTTGTATTCTTGGAAGGTTCTTTAAATATGCATAGAAAATGGAAACAAAATAGATTTTTTTTAAATTTCTAATTGCGTGTGCCGTTTTCTCTCTAGGGAGCAAACAGATGAACCAAAATGAATAAGGTTTATTCTAAAGCTTTAGTGATAAAAATACTTGACCTGAATAATAGTGGGAAATAATGAATGCAAATGTTTGCAAGAAGCTGTCACACATCTTTATTATGTAATCAATACCAAAGAGTTTGGATTATGTTCACATAGTAGTGGCACACTCTTAAAATATTATGGTTCACCATAAATGCAATTATAAGAGTTCAAACCCCCTACTTGTAAGGGATGTTTTTAACAGTTTTTCCTCCTTACCTTTATGTCTTAGTTACACACTCAGGAAAGTCTGTCCCTCCTTTGAAACTTTGCGTAGCAAACTGCATGAGAGAGCAGGTTTTTGGGCTTTTGGGGTCAATGTTCTATGAGCTTGGCTATTTTCAAAGCTAGAAAGCAAAGGGTTAAAAGGAGTCTTTGTATTTCTCTATTCCCAAACCACCATTTAAATTGAAACATAATTTTATGAACATTACATCTGAATGCCATTTCTTTTTACAGGATCCCTTACCTCTGGGACACTGGCTTGGATCAGGATTTTTTTTTTTCTTGCAACAGCTGTTCAGTGCATGAAATAAGCCAGTGGATGTGGTCCAGTTTATAGTGGGAAAGTGTCCATGTCCAAACCACCATCTCAATTGGCACTGAGTATCATCCTTGTCTCAGCAAAACGGCCAGAAATTGAATGAGCATGAATAATGAACCCTTTGCAATTGTCCAGGTCAGGTTGACAGCAATTTTGCCTCTGTCTATTGATAAACTTGGCAAAGGTTCTGCATTTCCAGGCACACAGAGGCCTTTCTTAATGGTTAATTCTCCAAAATAAAACGCACCAAGTTTGAAGTTGATGGCTTTCCTAGTGCTGATAAATACATTGATGGAGTATTCAGAACATTTTAATACAGGGAAAAACTTCTTACCCTGAACAGTTTTCATTTTTAAATCACAACCACAGGAACAGTAAAAGGTGGCTTTGTGTTGCAATAATCCAGAGGATGGGATTTAAATAGTATTGACTGTCACATGACCTAAATTTTCAAATGTGGGTGTCTAAAGTTAGACACTGAAAATCAGGACAATTATTTTAGTCCTCTTACCCATTTTTGCAAGCACAGAAATACATTGTTAAATCTCATATTCATTTTCTATGGAAGTGGTGATGGTTTAGTTTTAACTTAGTGCTTTTTCTCTGAGGAGCCCTGAACAGTTTTATGAAGTGTGTCAATGTCTTGGTAAAGAAAATTTGATATTGAAACCCAGAAAAGTTGAATCTGTGCTCTCATCTTAATATAAAACTGTCCTTTCAACACAGCCTAGAGCCTTTGGAGGTATTTGCAAGGAGGATTAGCTTTCTTGGCATCCTCCATAATCACTGGAGAATGAGAGGCTCCAGTTCTGAAATGTCTTATTGGAGCCAAATGTTGTTGCTCTGCATGCCACTGAGGAGCTTTTTGTCTGGTGTCTATAGAGGGAACCCAGATATGGATTCCTATCCCTAAAAGTATCTTTGTGAGTACCTTCTTTTGTGGGATTAATGCAGTTTAAAAAGATAACAATTCTTCCATGGTTGCCACATGAAAGGCATTTGTCCCTTCAGGTCCCACTTTTTCTTATCCTAGAGACATCCATTGATCAAAATGCCTGAGTGAGGCTGATAAATCTTGGATTTGTCAAATATTTACTCAGGCCTTTCCCTTTGAAGGGCCTGGTGGGACACCAGGGTGTTGCACAGAAATGAGACCAGATTTTTGTGTCAGGCTTGTCTTTACGTAATCCATCTTGGTTGGAGTCAAGTTAGGTGAAGAATGTGGTGTAAATTGGCTGGTCCCATTTGACCCATTTGTCTGGGCTGAGCCCTAGAGCCAACTAGAAAGCAGAAGGCTCGAGAAAAGCAAAAGGAGCATCCCAAATGCAGGCTTGTCTCAGAAGCTCTTTGACAAATGCTGAAAGCGAGGGTGAAGACTTAGGGTTTATGTGGCTTGGGAACTTCTGGTTAAAATATTCTCATTGTAAAATGTCTGTGTTATCCAGCTGGTTTTGTACAAGTCCACCAGCTTTCTGTCAAGGAACAGTCCTTTGCTCAAGGGTGGAAGCAGGTGAAAAAGAGATGGATATAGGTGAGCTAGCAAGTTACCAACTGGGCCACTGTCTGGACTGGCCTGATTTGGGTGAGAAACTTGAACCTTGTCTCCATGTCAGCCAAGTCACCTGCTTGCCAAATTGTTTGGTGATTTCCTGTGCAGAATTGGAAAGAGTAGGGCCTTTCCATCCCTCCATCTCAAAGCCAATGAGCTCAGGACTCACAGGGACAGTGCAAGACAGATCTTCAAAATTAAATCTTCCCTGGCTTGTAGAGATCATATGTCTCATCTCATCTCATCACTGCCCCCCTTTCCCAAGACTTCCTGTCTTAGAACATCAAATTCATCATACCTTTTCTAAACATAAAGTAAAATTTTTCCTTTAAAGGAAGGCTATACATTCAGCTCTGCATTTCTTCCTTTTATTCAGTAGATTTGTTTCTCATTTCAGACTCATTTGAGACCCGAGACTGTGCAGGATCTTTAGAGAAAAGACCATTTCCTTGTACTGTGTGTTTATACAAAACCTAATTCTGGGGACCCTGACCCATGAAAGGTCTGAATAGCTCCTACAACTCAAATAATAATTTGGGAGATATAGGCTTAACCTCTGCAAAAACAAATGCATTTGCTACTCATTGTAGGGTGAAAAGGAAAAAAAAAGAAGTGTGCATAAAGAAAATGGCATTTGGTAGGCTGCAGGAAAATGGACCAGCCTCTTAGGAATGAGTGCTAACAGGCCTCTAAGTTTCTTCCCTCAAAATTACTGCAGTCAAAAAAAAATACCACTTCACATTTGTGCTTAATTTCACCTCTGTTTATTCTCCTCTCCTGTTCCCTGAAGAATGTAGATGAGGTTTAAGTTAGGCTTAATAGTAATAGGTTTGGAATCTAGCACACTTTCACAAAATTAACTTTGCTTCTGTTGATCTGGGAATTAAAATGCTTCATTAATTTAGCAAGTCCTGGTTTGACAGCCAAATAATGCATTTTGTGAGTTGTACTTTTAAGTCCAAAATTCTTACCTGCAGCCCTCCCTGGATGTCTCTGACATTCAGGGCAGCTTGCAGATCTGCGTGGCCTGGAAAGGAGGAAAATGTGCCTGAATATATGTACAAGTGCCCTAATACAGTTTATATGAATATGTTGTGTCCAAGCCTACATTTAAGCAAGTTACCTACATGAGTAGGTAACTATTAAGAAACCTGTTTCTTCCCTCTTTTACAACATACACTTGGTTTTTGGTTTTTTCTTTTTTCCTTTGTTGGTTTTTTTTCTTTCCTCATTTACCAATGCAACTCTACACAAGCATCAATGTTTTTGGTAAAGGGAAAGAGGCTGGGAAGCATGATGGATTTCTGTGCTGTACACTGGGGTTAGGGGAAGGCAGCAAAAAACCCCAAACATGTCTGTATTGGAGGAAGAGATTTGTTATCTCTCTTCTTCACACCAGATGCCATGTGGTAGTGACTCCTGGGAAACTGAAGAGATACTGATATTACCAAGTTCTCAACTACACAACTCTATAAGAATGTTCTCATGTTTCCTATTCTAGTCATTCTGCAAATGCTCTTTGTCCTGTAGATGTTTTCCTTGAAAACATCCATGAGCTACATGAATCATGCTATGATCATGTATCAGGCTTGCAGACTGTGCTATTGCACAATACATACCTGCAGAGGACTTGTGTTATGCCTTCAGAGATTCCCCTGACACAAAAAATTAATCTCTTCTTCTCATCTCTTATAAACTTTCCCCCAAATCACTTTTATTTGATTGTGGCTTTTCTCAAGGTTCACTCTGGTCTGGGCTGTAAGGGTGTGCATGGGCACAACCCAAGCAAATGTCTACAGAACACAACCTTGAAAAGACTTCAGGATTCACAAGGCTCCATAAAACTAACTGCAAAGCACTAAAATATAAAACAAATTGAAACAATTTTGTTTTATTGGTGTCTAAAAATGCTTATTCCCTTTTAGTGTCACCTCAGGGTGGTGCAGACCAGCAGTTTCACAAGGACGTAATATAAACGCAGGTACAGGTTCCCCAGCATGAGGAATCACTGGATTCCAGGGTATAAAGGTAGAGTAGTTTAGCCAGACCAGTAATCCTGCTGGATGACCACCCATCACAGAGTTAGCAAGATGGTAGATTCAGCTTAATTTGAACTTTGTTTCTCTGCAGCTCTGTGATTTACACCTCAGAATCACAGAATATGCTGAGTCGGAAAGGGCCCTCAAGGAGCATTGAGTCCAACTCCTGTCCCTGCACAGGACACCCCAGGAGTCACACCCTGTGCCCATGAGAGTTGTCCAAACACTTCTTGAACTCTGTCAGGCTCGGTGCTGTGACCACTGCCCTGCAGAGCCTGTTCCAGTGCCCAACCACCTTCTGGGTGAAGAAACTTTTCCTCATATCCAGCCTAAACCTCCCATGGCACCACTTCAGGCCATTCCCTTGGGGAGTGTCACTGGTGACCTCAGAGAAGAGATCACTGCTGGTGTGTACAGAAATGTCATGCAAAGACATGTCATGTAATTTTCCTGCAAAAGCAGGAATTTTCACCCATGCTAGATGAGTAAAATTTTTGGAATTTCTTTTCTCTGCTCTAATTACCATAAGTCAAGATGAGTCTGTAGATTCTGTAGCCCAGGCTAATTGAATTTGCTTGTGAAGGTCTGTGGAGTGAAAGGCAAAGTATGTTTTCATGACGTAGCAGCGTGGCACTCTCTTTTCCCCCCATGCACTGCTTTATAACCTCAGTTATTTCAGAGCTAGCTCCTCTTTACTGTAGTTCATAGCAAAACTTAATATTTCTGTCTGTGTTTTGGGAGGGGTGAGGGAAGAGTTAATTTCACTCTTCTGTTGTCTAGGAAACAGTGGTTGTACTTACTTCCCTTTTGAAAATAGATAGTGAATTCCACATTCAGGGAGCAATGAATAAGATAAAAAGCCACAAGATTAGAAGCTTGAATTAGACACCGTTTGAGAGAGCAAAGATAAGTTCGTGTGTGCTAAAAACTTTTCACTGGAGTGGAGTGGGGAGAAGATCTGCTTTTAAAGAAGGTGCTCAGGGCTTTTAGGCTCTGGGCTATTGGCACTGATTCAGCAAAGCGTTTAACTAAGTGCCTAATTTTAATGATGTAGGGCCCCACTGAGTCCAGGGCTGAGGATGTGGTCCGGTTTGTACATTAAGCACTTTGCCTCCCTCCACTTGGAGAATTCAACCCTGTGCACATCGTGCTGAAAATTAAGAGAAAGAGAGACACTAGCAATTGCAATCTGGGCTGCTGTGCTGAAAACAAGCCATCCATCCAATTTAGGGCTGTAAATACTAAAATTGGAGATGGGGTTAATGACTCAGAACAACAGAACAGGGAACAGGATTTAAAAAAAAAAAAGCCTTGACGGTTGTCACAATGGGCAGCAAATGACAAGTGCATTTCAGTGCAAGTTTAAGACGATTATACTTGGAAGATGGAGCTAAAATATAAAGCGAGGGCTGTATGCAATGCTGCACGTTCAACTGGAAATGTAGGTTATGTACTTGGTATTAATTCATGTCCCAGTGAACAGGGAAAAAAAAAATCTTTCTTCGATTCAGATGGGACTTGAGCTGTAGATTTTTCTGACTAAGAAGCTCTGGATAATTCTTTTCTTATGTATTATTAATAGTTCTATTACATTAAACCTTAGGTGTTCGGAATGATCCACCAGAGGTGTTTCTCCCCCCATTCTCAATCCGTTGTTCCCTAGCTGAAGTCTAGGGTGCACCTGGGTAGGTGAATCTGGGCTTGGAAAACTGGCACACAGATGCATATAAAGAGAGACACAATTTTCAGGACTGGTTTCTTACAAGCAGTTCAGCAGATGTGTTTTCAGGTGGGATTTTAGTGTACTCAAGGAGGCGCTGCCCTCCAAAAGGAACTGTTTGAAGAATTGCACAGTCCTGGGGAAGAACTACTAAAACAAATGAGCAGGAAGGGGGAGGGAGTGATGAAAAAGGAACATGTTGGGAGTGGTGAAGCAGAAAGATCCTGGCAGGGAGTGAAGAACAGGTTTTCTGGATGTGCTTAAAGGTGTAAAAAAAGGGCAGCCTCAGAGACAGTAATGCAGATAGTAAATCTCCTCCTAGGATTTGTGATTACTACATTGTGATTAAAAAAATACCAACAAAATATAAAACCACTCAAACCCAATACAGGACAAAACAAATAAACAGAAAAAAAGAAGTCACATGGAAAATCCTCTTGTCTCTTGTGTTACTGATCACAAGCAGTCCCTTGTGAATGTGGTCAGCATTGCTGTACATGCATGCCATGCTTCTGAGTAGCAAATTCCAGCCCCCTTTGAGGGGAGCTTTGCGAGAGGTTCTGGAAATAAATATAAATGCAAAACCTAAAAACCCAGAAGGAATATGGAAAATGGAAAACGCTCAGGAGGATTTGTGATGACTCGGCAGACTGGAAGTAGGATGCAAACTCCCAGGTTGGAAGATGTTTCCGAAATGGCAGTCAATTAAAATAATATGTGATAGAGGGTTGACAGTTTGGGTGTTTTCAAATGATCCAGCTGCAGCTTGGAGTGCAGTGGGTAAGGTGCAGTGCTTAGCTGGATGTTCTCCTATGGCAGTCATTAGTCACCTTTTCCCTTCCCATAGAGCAGAGAGAGCCCTAATGACAGTGGATATAATGATGCCTTCAGGGATGCTTAAGGAGTAACACAGCTCCTATAGCAAGGTGCAGCCTGGTTCTCTTAGTCTCAGTTTCAGTGCTGTGTGGAGGAGCCAGGACATGCCTCGAAGGGGTTGTCAGCCCCCCTCCATCACTCCAGAGCTGTTAGACAATTAGCAGCTGCTTCCTGCACAGGGCCAGGAGTGGAAAGGGAGCTCCAACTCCACCACATCACACAGGGCTGGAAGTCATTTGGCCTTTGCTGTAAAGAGATGAGAAATGTGAGTTACTGCTCAGCATGGCCTGTGCACTTCACCACAAAGGGTTACCTGGCAAGGCCTCTGTGAGAGGCACCTGTGTCTCCTGATGGGCTTTGCCAGTGCTGCTCTTGCCTCATCTCTCTGACATCAACTGTCCCGAGCTGCTGCAGCCTTATGTAACTGCCCCAGCTCCCCTAGCAGCCTTATTTTGGGGGGAAAGGTGCTGATTCACCCTGCACACAGGTGCTGCAGCATAGCTTTGGTTGCAGCTCTGGGGTCAGAGCAAGGGAGAAGTAAAGAGAGGGGAAAAAGTTGGAGCTGGAGGAAGGTCACACTGCAGCTCTTGTGTTTCTACCTCTCCCCTAGAGATGCTTGCAAGGAAAAGACAAACCTGATGGATGGTTGTACTTTCAAGAGAATGCAATGCAAAGCAGGTGGTTCCTGGCACTTTATAATAGACCCAGGGTTGAGTCTGTGCTTCTGTGCTGCTTTCAGAGGTTCACCTTCAGCAGGCTTTAATCCTGGCTGCCACGGGTCATGCTGACAAAAGACACAATGTCAGAGGCTGTGGAGTGAACCACCCAAGTGCCAGGCCCCAGAAGAGCCATGCCTACTGCAGAATACCAGCACTGATGTCTCTTTGCTGCCCCAGGTGATATTGGGATGATAATTAGCAGAACTCCATCTTGCCCAGCTGCAACACCACCTCCCTGCAGTGCTGTAGGTATTCACCCCATGCCGTGCTAGGTTGTGCTACAGAGGTGGTTTCCTGCATATGGATCCTTGTATCACAGTGGCTCATAGACACTTAGGGCTTAAAACAGGAATTACTGGCCCTGGCTCAAGCAGCCAACTCAGAAATTTGAGTCTATAATCTTGGGTTCTTCTGTGCCCCTTTGGTTGAGGAGAAAGGGCATCCCAGGGCGGGATGTTCATCTCTTCCTGAGCCACTGGTGTACAGCAGATGGAAAAATGGCCTTGGAAGGCCAGTTTCTGTCCACTGATTAGAGAAGGAGTCAACCGTGTGACTTACATAGCCTCAGGCATCTGAGATGGGGCAAGATGACATGTGGAAAGACCTGGGGATATGGGTAGAAACCAAGAAAGGGAGGCATTTAAAAAATGTGCTGTTTTAATGAATATTTTCAAAGCAAACAAAATTGAAGTCCTGGAGTAAGGCAGTCTACAAAAATGCCAGACTTCAAAAGCCAAAAAGGGGGAGATACATGGCTTTCAGTGTGCAGAATGCACAAAATATAAAAATATATTTTTGAAGACTTTTAAAATTCAGAAATCAGAGTCAGGAAGAAAAGAAAAGGTGAGATGAGAAGGAACAAAGAAGGGTTTCAGGGTTTTCTTTGTTGTTGCAGTTTTGGTTTTTTCACTGCTCATCAAAGCCTCCTTCAGGACCTCTTCATCAGCCAGCTCTAAGGACCTGTCCTAAGAAGTGCCTCCTCTAGCAAGGATTAGCTGTTTGTTGTGAACATGCTAACTTCTGATCATAGGTCCGAGAGTGCATTTTCTTTCCTTGCTGATAGAAACCATATTAGCTAATAAAAATAATTAAGTTTATATTCTCTAGATGTAATTGGTGATTATGCCCTCTAGGTGGAAAAAATTGCTTTCAGATGAGCAGATGCCTATATTCTCCATTCAGATGACTAAAATTCCTTCATTTCCACAGAAGTGGACTGCAGAGAGAATAGTATCCCCCAAGCCTGCACAGAAAGGGCATTAGTAGCCATTTCCTAAAGTAATTTATAATATTGGTCACTGCATTATGCCAACTCTAACAAACTCTCTCCTCCTTTACTGCTAGCATGGCTGTAATTCCACTTACTCTATTGGGAATTTGGCTCTTGGAAAGCTAAGTGATTTATAAATTTTTAAGAAGTGATGCATACAGCTAATCTAAAGGAAAATGGGCTCTTGCAGCCTGTGCACCTGCTGTCTGGGAGGGAGAGGATTTCTTGCAGGATTCCTCTGCTAAAATGGGAAAACTCTCATCGTCTTTAGGGTAGCTTGTTTTAACAGATTGATGAAAGGCCATTGCTCCTTGAGCCTAAAGCCTTCAGTTTACCCAGAAATGGTTAAAGCACAGATACCTATTTTTGCAGCAGGGCTTAGTCTTGAATCATGATACAAACTTCCCAACTGCTGGCTATTTTGCATGAGGGAGCAGTTTTTTGTGAAACTGTGGTGGCCTTTATTTAGGTCATGCTTGGGTCCCTTCTCCTTGCATCCCGCACTAACATGCTTTCAGTGTGAAAAACAAACTCTTTCTAGGAAACAATTTGTTAACAGCCTCCTTCCTTCCAGCTGGAACTTCTGAGCCCTGGAGAGGTGTGGCACAGAAGGGATGCAAGGCAGGGAGCACGGGAAGAACTCCTCCTCAGTGAATTCATACCATAGTAACTTGGTATTTGATTTCTGGATGAATGCAGTTACTTGTGCAGTTCTGAAATTGCCTCTGAAGGACTTCCTGTATGGATACCCATGGCAAATGTACACTTCAAAACATGTCTTAAAAGAGTTTCATACAAATCCATTTACCCTTGGTCCTTGACAATGTCCAGGTCAAAAGTTACGTGGTGTTCCCACTCCCCTGACACAGATGGCACCTGATGCTGTGGAGAGATGGAGGAGAAGCTGCTCTCTGCCCTGCTTCAGTTGTTAGTGTGTCATTGTTGCTAGAGAAACACAAAACCTTGGACTGGGATTCTGGCAGAATAAAAGCCTTTCAATTCATATTTGATCACATTTAAAGGAGGGGGAAGGAGGGACCTTGTAAAAACCCTGTTCATCCACTAGAGAGCATATAGGCAGTGCTTCTCCTTGGAGAAAATAAAAATGTCAAGCTCTTATTATGCACAATAATGCAATGCAGTTTAAATGTTTACTGCTGTTCTACCCACCGCAGTTACATATGGAGAAAAGACTTTGTGAAAACTGGAAGAAGGCTTTGCAAATATATAACTTTTCACGTTCAAAAGCCTCTTATCTCCTTGTTAGCGTTTAATATCTTCTTGTTCTTAAAGAGCGTTCCTATTCTCCCCATGGAAATATTAAATTATTTACAAAGTTCCTGAGAAATACAGGGGTGGGCTTGAGAAGGTGCAGAGCCGATCTCTGCAAGGGCATTTTATGGCTTTTAGAGGATTCCGGTGTTTCATTTCTGGCTGATGTGGTTTGGAAGAAGCTTCTGCAAACAAACTGATGTGAAGCTGCTCATTCTGCAGATGATCAATGCAAGAAGCTGGCGCTGAGAAGGTGATATCCTTTGAAGTCTAATGATATTAATGTTGACTCTTAAATATTTCATAGCTGTTACTCTTTTGTAGTGATTTTAGTGCTTGAGTTAAGGAGCACAATTTTTTTTTTCCTCATCTAATTTCCATTTTTCCCCTCTAAACTGCCTCACTCTGTGTGTGTACAATACACATATGTAACTTCGGATTTAAACCATAGGGATCTGTGTGCATTAAATGGATAGTGGTACACCCCACTAATTAATTAAATTTTTTTTTTACCCCCATGGGTGTCAAATTTACTTTTTCCAAAGGCTGTTTGTTAATACGGTGCACGTTAGAGGCAGTTTTTTTCCGTGGAATACATTGCTGACTTTCTCTGTTGCCCTAGTTAACCTTATTCCATCCATCTGTAGGTTACAGATGATTCCACTTACACTTGTAACCTGCTGTGAGAGCTAGGCGTGAAAAAAATAGTATAGAAACCTCAGGTAACTCCTCGAATACATATCTTTCCTCTGGATTTTTTTTATGCTTGTTTTATTTTGTGGGAGGTAAAATCCTTTGTAATGAATTTGCTACATCTGTGTAAAGGAATAGGGGTTTGTTGTACATTCATTATGTGGCCTTTCCTGGTATTTTTTTACTTTTTGTGTGCCATGATTCTGACTTAGCCAGTGGCAAAATATTTGTGTAATACTTAGATACTGGATGGATTTCCACTGACACTAATGGACAATCTGGTCAGAATTTTATTTGCCACCAGCACCAAGCAAAACTTTCTTTTTGTTGCCTTTTGCAAGTGATCAATGGATCCACTTAGATTATAACCTGGAGTTAGGAGTAGAATTTCATGTTAATATCTCTCATTGCAATAAAACAACTGTTAGAATCCATTACTTTTCTGGGGAAAAGAATGGGATTTGTTTAATTTTAACTGCCTCAGTAGTGTGCTGGTGCATATATAAATGCTGATGAATGAAATCAAGCAATTAGAAAAGAAATTAATAACACAAGGCATCTAGTCATTTCAGCGAGTTTGCATTTTGATTCTGATTGATTTTTCTAATATTTGCTAAGTGCATATGTGTCCACAAAGGCTTTATATCCATATGCTGTATTTTTAAAATGCAGGCATGTTGACTTCTGGGAGCTAGATCTGTTATTTGACAGCATATTATGATTTAATTTCAGTTATCTGAAAAACTGCACCATTAAAATAGCTGATGCAGAATTTAAGTATGCCTGTTCATTGTTCTCTTTTTCAAGGTTTTTGGAAATTACACTTGCTGCCTAACACTGTAAAGTTGGTTTACATTTCAGGCAGGGTTATTTTTCCTCTTTGAATGACAGCAAGTATTTGTCTGCATGTATGCAAGTGTGACATGAAAATACGAAGATAGCTGCCTTACAGTTCTGTTTTTGCTTTTTAATTGATATTTGGATGATATAAAGCAAGCAACTGCCATATGACAATAAAGTGGACCAACTTTCCCAGCTGGATGTCATATTTGACAAAGTGTGTAACCAGAGAAACTGTGAATTATGTAAAGTGCTAAATAGGATTCTGGGTGTAACTTATTACCCTGCGGGCTGGAAGATACTGCTTGTTATTTACTTGCACTTTCTGAAGCAACGTTATCCTGGGTGTTTTCTCAGAAGTGCTAAACTTCATTATTGGGAAAAAAAAAATTAGAGAAGTGAGTGTCATACTTCTGGTTTCCTATGGGGAAGGAGTGGGAGGTTTCTGAAGGCTGGCTGTAAGTAGTATAGAGTATGATTTCTTGAATTCTTGTCTGCCATGCCTTGCATGTGTCTGCTCTGCTGCCTCCAGGTAGGGACCAGGGTGAGCCAGATTTTGTGATAGCTCCTGATGGGGACAGATGCTGCTGTCGGGGCCCAGTGAGATAAGAGTTCCTTGGGCCTCTTTGGGGTGGTGGCTTTGTTTTATATTCTGTGTTTACCTCACCAAGGAATATTTTATTTGCTTGTTGATTGTGTCCCTTTGTGGCTCTGTGCTTAGCTTTTTGGCTTTTTTTTTTTTTTTTCAGTTTAACTGAATCATATAATTTATTTTTACATATAGTTCTTGAAAATCCAGTTTACTAACATCAGGTGCTCGCTTTGCTGCATAAACCCAATGCAGCCTCTCTGAAACAGAGATTTTAAATTTTAACCTCAATATAAAGCTTGCTACTTTATTTTTTCTGCTTTCCACACTGCACCTGCTGTTCTTTCTCTTTCTCTTTCCCTTTTTGGATTTGTTGTTGGGCCATGTGCAGCCCACTCTTATTTGCCAACTACCACAAGTGTCATAGGTGGAGGCAGACAAACGTTTTGCAGTAGCATTCAAGTTGTGTTGGGAGGTTGTAGCCACATGAGGGTGTACGAGTTGGTTTGGTTGTAGGAGGAAACAGTCCTAAGAAGGACCAGATTTGGTGAAGAGCTTTGCTCTTGAGCTAAAAGTTGTTGCCTTGTGATGGATTAGACTGGACTTGTACAAAAGCCCGCTGTTCAGAGAAGACAACTGGAGTTGTAGTAGGCGTCTGGTTGGTGTTTGTGGGAGGGATGCATGTCAGAAAAAAGTTCATGTCCATCAGTGGTTGGGTGTTTTTGTTAAGATGAGGCAATATTAGCTGCTGGATCAGACCCTGAGCTCAGGGTTATGTCTGCTGTCTCTGGCCCTGCAGGTGAAAGGACAGTCCAGGGGACCTGCCAGGTTTTCATCTTCTGGCAGAGGCATCTCACCTTGCCTGTCCTTTCATTAACCAGAGGGGACAAAAGTGAGTGATGCTTTAAATATTCAAGTTTTGAAATAAATACTTTCAGCTTCTTTCCATTTTTTATCTCTGTGCTTTCAGGTTCTTTTTTTTTCCTTTCATGTTTTTTGGGAAAGCAAGTGGTGCTGTGCAATGGGAGAGATGGAAGTTTTCTACTCTTCTATGTGTGAGCGTTATGCAGGGTGGGAAGAGTCCAGGGAGAGGCAGCAGTGTGGCTGGGAGAGACAGCCTTACTCTTGCTGAGTCTTTGGTGAACAGCAAACCTTCTCTTTCCTAAAGAACTGTCCAGAGACTTTCTTGCTCTTGCAGGTAGCAAAAGGCACTGTCTTTTTCAAAATCCTGCTGAAGGAACAGGAAAGTATCACGAACTAGAATACACCTGCATTATCCCCTCTCACAAAACCTTCCTGACTTCTTGGCAGATGAAGGGAAGACCTGGTGCATGCTTCCAGGAAGATTTAGGTTTCAGCTCATGGGCATTTTCCTGCATAAAACCTTGTTTGAAGTGTGTTGGATCAGCTTACAGAGCAGGTCTGTTGGGTACAATACGCTGGAAACTGCTTTTTCCCATAATCCAAACATTTTGGGGGCAAAGAAAGGAGAGTGCTGCTGTGGTGGTGACTCACAAGAGTCTCGTGCTGCTGTGTGCTTCACTTCCACATGTGAAGCTCTGTTCCAGCATGAAGACAGAATGCACCACGCCACAGGTGCTTGCAACCACGAGCATGTGCCTTCCTTGGCATCTGTGCTCATTTTGAGCTTTAAGGTCTGCAGAGCTGGATGAAAAGGACAAGAGAATGTTACTGTACTGGTGTGGTAGGAAGGCTTTGCAGAAGCCCTGCAAAATGACAAATGTTGTGTCAAAACCTCAGGAATCTAATAGCTTGTAAACGGCTTATCCTTCTCCAACTTTCCTGAAGTATTTTATTTTCACATAAATTCTATGTGATATCTACGAATACAGCTATCTCCAATTACTATGATTTTTTCACTCACACATGAACCTAATTCTCAGTTTTCTATAGTAGCTTTGAGACAATGTAGCAATATGTAAAGTATTTGAAAATTCAGAAATTTAGATACTGCTGAAGAATCTATCAGAATTCAGGCAGTGGTGTAGCAGTTGTTGCCCAGTAATTCCTATTGCACAATGCAAAACTATTAAACTTAGCAAAAAGGTGTTAAAAATATGACCAAACTGAATTTTCAGTCGATTTCCTGTTTTTAACATTTAGATTCAAACTGTAGTATGAACGTAATGCTTCCCATCTGGGTCTCATCAGTTAAAACTTATCTTTTGGTAAATCTGATGATGAGTTTCTGCTTACTAATTTCACTGCAAAATCATAAGCTTTAAAAAAAAAAAACAAACATTGTGACACTCAAGTGAAAAGGAAGTTTGATATGTGCTGTGTGTTTATTTCAAGTGCATAAGCACCTTAATGAAAAAAAAAGAAATGTGATATTTTTCCCTTCTTTATTAACTTGTCAAAAGTCTTGGGCTAAAAATTGGAAAATGTTACAGCCTTCAGTGCACTGTATTCAAGTTCTGCTTTTAAAAGTAATTTTTCTGCTTCAAGTAATTTTTAAAATTAATTTGTCAATTTCCAAAAGATTTCCAATCCCAAGTATCCTAGTTCTTTAAAGTTTTGTGAATCTTTTCCTTTTATGTTAGTTAATCATTGTGTCCTATATCTAAGTTGTTAGTTATGGGGAAGAATTACCAATAGAATTTTCTACCATCACCATTATTATCTCTGTCCTTCCCAAAATAATTCAGAGCTAAAAAATATCATCTTTAAAAGATATTTTTTTTTTTTTTCAGTTTTCATACAGCAAGTAACCAGTGCTCAGATGCAGGCCCTTTTAAAATGCCTAGTTCTGCTGGCCATAGTTGGATATTCAATAATCTCATTTTTTGCTAGAAATTTTGGGTTTTTTCTAGAAGTTTTCATGCGACCTCCTGCTTTCAGTTTGAATTTTAAGTCCCAAGTGATTTATTTTTTTTTATAATAAACTTGTTCTTGGCATTTGCTCTGTACCAAAATTCAGCCTTTTCAACTTTTCCAGATTTCTTCCCCTGACTGTGTTCTGCAGCGAGTTCAGCCCCACTTTTCTGTATTAGTTAACCTTTTGCCCTGTAAATATTCGTTGATGGAAGTTTTTCCCCGGTTGGCTCAGGTTTGTGATAGCCAGCCAGCCTGGGCTGATAAGGGAGCCCCGCTGCCAGCGTGCCGAGGAAAGCATTAAACCACAGCTGTACTCCTTAGTGCTCCTGTCTTTACCTGCCCCAATCGCATGCCATTACACTTGATTTATCCAGTGTAATGTGATCCTTATACAAAGCCAAGCTTGGTTGTCATAAGGCCTTCCATTTTCATGCCTTTCTTATCTCTTTTCCAGCTGCATTTTTCCCCGGTGCAACAAATAGCTCTGGTGTAAAAGTTTCACAGTAAAAGGAGCCAGTAGTAAATTTGTGCAGGTTGGGTTTGGATGGAACTTAGATAAATGTGGTTGGGTTTTATTTTTTTAAAGTTTATTTTATTCTGTTCCCTTTTAGACTCCTGCTTTCTGATTTCTTTCCATGATATTAATCACCTTGCTTACCTCACTATTGGAGTGCTGGAGATATGAGCTGTGAGATGCACCATTCTGTAGCAGATAGTGTTGTCTGCATGTTTTCCTGATCTGCCTGCAAGTGCCTTGGGAGCCCAGCTGCAGCCACTCCAGGCTGCCTTCTGGGGGGATGCAGGGGGCAATTTTGCATTTCCGTGAAGCTGTGTGTTTAAAAGCTAAATAAACTAAAATAGGCACAATTCTTCCATAGTCAGTCCCACCAGGACACCTTCTTCATCAGGCTTTGACATAAAACAGCTCTTAGCACTGATCTTTGTGTTGGATGGAGCTTACAGTGTGTTTAGCAGAGAAGCTTCCACTCCTGTGTCCCTGCAAATTAAAACGATCAAAGAGCTTAGAGAAATGTAAAACAAGTTGCAAAATGGGAAAATGCTGCTAAGTTCAGGTGATTACAAATAATGTCATGCCTTTAGAAGTCTTTAAATTGATGGAGATTTCTGTGGCACAAATTACCAGATTTCTGTGACACAAAAGAACTTAAAAATATAGCTGTATATATTTCTTTGTCTTAGGAACTTTCTTTCATGCTTTAATTTTTTTTTCTTTGAAGCCACATGCAGTGAAAAGTTACTTTGCCCATTTTTAGAAGGGAAAGCCAAGGCTCCCGTGCAATATAGTTGGTTGTGTCCTTCCAGTTTAGATTTTGATTTGTACTGAGTATTTTTGGATGCATCAAAAACATAACTTGCAGACAGAATATGTGACCTTGTCAACATTTCAGTAAGCAGAGGTCAAACCAGAACATGAGAATACAACTTACATATTCATAATTGCATAAATTGTCCCAAAAGAAGGTCTTTTATTATATGCTGTCCATTTGCATGCTTAGTTAATAGTTTAGTGGGCACCATGAAGATGTCAGCTGCTTCTTTACTGATAAATTTTATTTTAATTTGCATAAGCCTACATACTTTTTCAGACAAGAGAATTAGTGTAATATCTTTCAGAGTGATAGCAACATGAGTTCAATGCCTACAAGAAGGGATGATAGCGCTGGATAGCTGTTAAAAATGAAGAAATCTGAAATATTCCATTCACCTGTGCATTTAAAGTGACTAGAAATTCAAGCATTGATGCAACCTCACTGTGTCTGTAAGTCTATAAGCACCTGCCTCCAAAACAAACTGTGAGAAAAGAGAAAGTATTTGAAAGCTAAAGCAAGTATAAACAGTTACTGAAGGTATGGCAGTTTTTTAACATTGTGGATTAAAGAAATGGGACAGAAAATTAATGAGAAAGATAATGTAAACTAATGAAAACTTGTGTGGTTTCCATGAATAGCTTTTAGGGGGTTTGGGGAAAAAGCCATTTCATAATAGAATAAAATAATAAAGACAGGTATCCGTGGTAGTCAGGGCCACAGATGCAGCCATGTGAAGATGAAGAAACATAGGTGTGACCCAGCATTGCTTGGGTCCAATTTTTGGTGGCATCTTTGTCACCAGTGACTGTTCTCAAGAACGTTTGAGGATTTCTGCTCTAATCAGCTCCATGCTGCCCTGAGCATAGTGGTCAAAATTCTCTAATATTCTTAGTCTGACTACAGCAAAGCTAAACCTGCCTTCAGTTGTGTCGCAGTCGAGCTAGGAGCGAGACAGAAACTCACCAGCCAACTGTGACAATATGAAGAGCAAGTTTATTTGAAACACACTACTTTTATAATACTGATAGTTGTCATTAGCTGATTGGTCTTATGGTAATTTATCTGACTCCATTGGTGGCTTCAGCTAACGCAGTTCCAAGGACACGGTCTCTAAACTATTGTTTACATTTCTTCTTCACAGAATCACTTATTATCTCTAAACTTTCTCTCTGGCTGTGAGAATACAGCCACACAGTTGGGATAGTTTGCAATGGTGAATCAGGCCAACCCCTGAGAAAAGGTGACAGTTTCAGGAAAGGCGAAATGTCAGGAAAGGAACAAAACCCCCACCTGCTTACTAGTGAAAGGAAAGACTGTGACCTAGTTTCCCTTTTTTCATTGGGATGTGGTTTAGCAAAATTGCCACCATGTGCCTGCAGAGGTGATGAGCCCCAACCACACCATGGGGCTTCCCAGCAGCAGAGCTGTGCCGAGCCTGGCATCGTCCGCACAGCAGATCATCTGCCATAGCTCTGGGGGCTGAAAAAAATCAATCCAAGAGGCAGCAGGTAATTCCTGAGAAACACAGGGCCCCTGCCAAACCCCCAAGTGGGGCAAAAGCACTTGTAGGAAGCAAGAGGCAAGTCAAAAGCAGAGCAAGGGCTGTGGCAGAGCCTGCACAGGTTCACCTGCCCTGTGTTCGTGCCTCCAGCCCTCCCAAGCATGGCCACTTGCCAAAGGAAACTGCAATTTTTATGCATGTCTTGAATTGCAGCCAGGTAATTACCTTCAGGAAATTTTCACGTTGCTAAATGATAATCTATAGAAAGTGAATGAGGAAGACAGGCTGGAGGGGGGAAGCTAAAAATTCTGTAGTATAATACACAACCATCTTGATTTAGAAGCTATGTATAGGAAGATCTAGATGTGATCTTCAGGGGAATAGACTGTTCTGTAGGTGCTAATGCTAGGAAGATACTTTGCCTTTGGTGGATATACACAGTGGACTCAACACATTGAATTTTGATCCTGAGCTACCCAAAATTAGCATTGAGCAGTATCAGCCTATCGTAACATTGCTGAGTGTCAGAACTTTGCATGTGACTTTTCAAGAATCCAAAAAGCATCTCTGCTGAAGAGGCTGTTTCCTCAAGCTGACTTTCACATTCACTTTTGGTTTTTTCACTGCTATTAATTTATTTCCTGCATTCCATTAAAAATGGCATTGACAGGTCAAGGACCATTAAAATGATTTCATTTGCAAAAAAAAAGCAAACCAAAAAACAACAACAACCACAACTGAAAAACAACAGCAAAACCCTCTCTGCCTTTGTTGATTGTGCAATTTACCAAAGATTTACATTTTTCACATCTCTTGCCCTTCCATTATAGTTTTCATCTTGCATGTAAAATTGATACAGCAGCATAAACAACCTCCCAATGACTGGAGAAGGAAAGCTTAATAATAGCTCTGATTATTTTTTTATCTAAAAGAATATAAAACATCCTGTATTTTTTATCATGTCACAACAAGTGGAGAGTTTGACATTATCACATTAACTGCTAATGTATAAATGCAACACTAATGTACTAGAATTAAAACTTTGTATAATGGCCTTCCCTTGGTTCAGCCATTAAAAATACATTAATACTCTGTCTTGCAAATCAGACCTGATGCAATTTTACTCATCAATAACTAGTTTGTGGGGGTTTCTGTTTGTATGGATATCTGTGTTTATTTTCTGGAAAATTATTCTGACTTCATCTTTTGCAAAGTCAAAGTCAACAACATCTCAGGTGCACTTATATAGCCTTTATTTTTATTTTATTTGCAAGAATAGTAGCCAGAACAAGGAAACCCGGTTTCCCTCCTTCTATCTTGTACTCAAGTTGGCCAGCTTTATTCACTGCTGTGTGCTTCAACATACCCATTTGTAAAATTCGTGTATTACTCATCTCATGTGCAAATTGAGACTTAATTAACAGATGTTTGTACCTACTTTCACATCCTCCTAGGAGTCACACTATGTGAGTGCAAAGCAGTTGTTGCTGGGACATAAGAACATGGGAGCAAAGGCTTTTTTGGAGATGGGGAGCAAAGGGCTACATGGAGGGTTACCGTTTTTTTTTTAAGATACTTTGGAATCTTATTAAAAAAATCCCTGTTTTGACGCAGGTGGGGCACAAGACAGCAAAAGATACCTCCCATATAACAAGTGTTATTTCTTGCATCCCCCTTCTACAACCTGCATGCATCAAGGTTTTAGAGCTCTTAAAAGCATGCTCTGAGGTAAACAAAAAGACTGCTGGAACAGCAGTGGGCATGCCGAAGCACACTTGAAGATAACAGCTGTCAGGACACAGGAGATGAAAATGCAACCAAGTACACAGGCTGCAGGAAAACTTGGCCTTGGGCATTTTGCTTTCACTTCAGTAGTTTTAACCCTTTGTACTCCAGAAATTATTTTTAAAGTTGGGGGAGCACAAAGGAGGAGAAAATCCTTTGTGAGCTGTTTCTGAAAAATGAAAATACACAAATAACTAGTAAATAGCTGCTGGGTCACTGCTATGAAGTACAGGCAGGGCTGCATTTAGACAGCTTGGCTTTTATCTGATTGTAAGCTGTGTGTTTCCTCATACGGGAACTACCGCCAACCCAATTTTAATCAGTTGCAATTTTGTTTTTGCGTCTAAATTAGAATAGCTTGGATTGAAGGGGAAGTGAAAAGAAATGTCTGTCAAAGCATTTCTGTAAAGCAAGAACTCTTTCACTTTAGTTTCATCATGCATCTCCAGTCTGATATTCTTCATTTTCCCCAAGTGTTACCAGGATTACTACTCTAGTGTATTTTATATCAGCTTTCTGCTTGCAAAGCTAAATAAAGAGTTCATGAGCCATGCTGGGAAGTCTCCCCAAAGACCTTGCTCTTTAAAATGTTTAAGAACAAGCATGGCTCAGATTGGCGATGGAGGATGGAAACTTTCAGTTCTGTTGTTGTCTAGAATCCACCTTGATTTGGGAACAACCAAAAATATTCCTTCCTGATGACCGCTCGGGGGCCTCTGCGAGGAGACTCGGCAGTATCAGTTACTGCAAGTAAGCAGACACGGATTTGGCACATGCCTCAGCAGAGACCAATGTACCTCCCAGCCAAGCTGAGGGACGTTAGCAGGACAGAGCTTGATTTGTGACTAAATTCCAACCTGTGACCCAGCAAAGCTCCTCGCTACTGAGCCTGTTGCTCCTGCACTTTCCACCTGCATTATAATCCAGTTAGAACAAAAACGGCTAAGTACAAGTTTCTGCTAGCGTCTGTTCCCATGCCTGTTGTCTGAAACAAAGCCTAATTATCACAGCCCCTTCCTTCATATTTTCTTTTGACTTACCCAGTTGTCTACAGCTTTGATATCTAGAGCATAAATGCCAAGACTGAAACGTGCATCCAATTAGATGACTCTTGACTGACCTACATAACAGTTCATTCATGAGATAATGTGACCTGGAGTCATGGAGATAGAAGCCAGTTGATTGAGCTGGCTTGGCTGTGTACACTGCAAACTGTCCAGTGATTGAGGAATCATCTAAAATTAGCCATACACTGTACGTTGTCGAGAGCCTTTCAGACCCGGCTCTGTTTCAGTAATTTTTTTTTTATGAGATGGGCGTATAATTTGTCACATTGTAATTCTTTAATGCTTAACTTTATTAGCACGAGGTACTTGGGCATCAAATAAAACGAGCAATTAAGTGATTTATGCTTAAGGTCTGCTCTCAGTTCAGGGCGTAGGTAGCCAGCCTCCCATGAAGGGGCGAGAGAGTGCACAGTATTCACCACTTCCTTCAGAGAGCTACAAAATGGTGCTTTTTGAAGATGAACCTCGTTGTGCACGTAAATCCCAACTGCCTATTACTGCGCCGCAAGTTAAAATGCATTTTTGTGTTAAAGGTTATTGTGTGTTTGTAGAGAACCACGGGGTGTTTTCCTTAGCTTTTGCCTACTACATTTGTGAACTTTCAGCTCTCAGCTGTGGGGGGAAAAAAAAAAAAGTTAACCAGGGAGCGAGTGGTTTCAGCGTAACGACTGAGCGACAGTTCTCGTATTGCTAAGCCACAAAGGAAGCTCAGATAAAGGTTGTAGGTCGGAAAGAAACCTTGAGGAGCATGCTCGTGAAGTGAGGCACTTGAAGAAAGGCTGCAGCTGTCACTTCCACATCTGAGAGGCTGTGAGGTATTTTAACCATTTTCTTATTCTGTCTTGTCTTAAAGATTCATTAACAGAGTAATGTAAAATTATCCGGTGTCTTCTGGGGCGTAAGTCCTTCTATTTTTATTTTTTCCCTCAGTAAGTGTGGTAGGAGCAGTCTGTGCTCTGTCATGTCCAGTTTCTCTCAGATGGAGCTGCTTTGGTGCTGACTGACGCGTGTTGCGAAGAGGACGGGGGACATTTTGTACAAGGAGGCTGTGGGCTCTTCAGAACGCATTTGGGGCACAGCACCAGGGTTCCTGAGACTTCCTCTTTTAGGAGATGCATCTCATGGGAGTTTCATATGCTTTTAAAGGGAAAGTTGCTTGCTGCCTCCTTCTCTGTCTCTTCCATGGTTGCGTGGTTAACTCTGTGCTGACACAGTGGTGATCCTCTCTTGGGGAGGGTGAAGAGTAATCAAAATGCCCAGGAGCTGGCTGTCAGATGTCCAGCAGGAAGTTTCCTGAGGGTCTTTTTTTGAGTTCCTTGGGGTTCAGGGTTTTTTTTATTACTTGAGGTTGTATAAGAAATAATAAGGAAGTGACAACCTGCACAGCAGTAAAAAGGCGTTTAATTTATTCTTTGACATCATACTTTTTGCAGTGCTTTCCTGTGATCCTTTTTTTTTTTTTTCTTATGATGCATATACATTGTGTGGCTTTGAGTGAATAAATTGTTGGGAACGCTGGAGAGGGGAGCAGCAGAGAAACTTTTATATTTTGCAGGAGTTTTCTGGTTCAGACAGACCACTTGGGCACAAGCTGAGGCTGAAATTGCACAGGGCCCAATTAGTGCCTGTTACCTTTGCTGTTTGCTCTTGATCAGTTGCAGAGACAGAGGTTTAATTAAGCAGAAATGGGGATGTGGAGTTAATGTTCATTATAACTAAAATTGAAACAGCTGTTTACCTTGCCGGAGCCTTGTGTGTTAATGTCCATAAATCTCACCTCGAGGAGAGCTCGGAGGAGCCAGCCCCTGTACATCCCTTTCCAGATACCATGTGATATCATTTTATATACTCATTTTCACAACATTTCCTAATCATATTAATTAACACATTAGGGTATAATTCTTATTGTCTGCAGAAATTACTTCAATTAAAACTATTAACATATTATCATGATTGTTATGGTATTTGCAATTTGCTTTGTTACTACTCAACAACTACTGCAGCAAACCCAAATGTTTGAAATCAGCATAAAATTGTCATGGCTGAGTTTTCCTCTTAAATGTCACATCAGGTCTCACTGTAAACTTCCTGAATAAGCTCTGTTTCTGTGCTGGGGTTTCCTCTGTAAAAAAAAAAAAGTGAGAGGCCATGACTCCTACAAGTTGAGACTAGAAATATTTTGTCTTGATTAGGCTCTGCAGTGTCTAACAGGAGTGTGATCACTGTGCAAGTACATATGGAAAGAGAAAATAACTACGGTGGAAAACAAGACAGTAATGGATAGAAACTGGTCACATTCATGCTAAAAAATGAGTAGGTTTTTTGCTTTTTTCTTTTCTTGGTTAGAGCTGTGAATTTCTGGTCTGACTATCTTGGAGGAGGAATGAAGGCATGAGGCTAGCTTTAATATTGCACATTTTCAGATTCAAAATCTTCTTACAGGCAAGTGAAATGTGCTCCCTGTGTAAGAGGCAAAAATTTGTTGTTAGTGTAATTGAAATCTTAATAGTCTCATCAAAGATTATTATTATTATTATT
>VXAX01000744.1:2690-26457 GCA_013399835.1 Leptocoma aspasia
TTGGACAAAATTGCCTTGGGCATTGGATACAGTATTCTATGTAAATTAGAGCACTGTTTTAAATGTATATGAAAACTGCTACACAAAATATAGGAAAACATAATGCTGTCACACTGTCTTGCCAGGGCAGAACCTGATGATACTTAGAGGTGTTGTGAGTGAGGCCAAGTCCAGAACTGCCTTTCCAACTCTCTGTCTAGCCACTGGTTTATGTAAAATAAATGTAACATATTCATTTCCTTCGTAAGATACTCTAATGCACAAGTTAAGCATTACTTTATCTGAGTTACACATAGGCTTTCTAATGTATATTGACCCTATTGATAATTGGAGTATTTTTCTCTTTTTTAAGTTGAAATCTTAATATTATACAGTCTGTAATATGGATGCAGTAGCTATGCCTAGGGTGAGTACCCTGTGATGAGATCCTGGTTTCCGTCCACAGGGTTTCCAGATTGGGATCAGACCCTTGGGCAGGATCAGAGGTTGGCAGCCCCCCTCACCTCTCTGCTCTGGTCACCCAGATGGGGAAAACTGGAACCAGGACTGGGGTCACTCACTTTACATTTGTGCTACCATAGAAATGGGCTGCTACTAGGCTCCTACCTGGACCTAGTGGTAGGGAATTACTTCCAAATTCAACAGCTCAGATGTAGCCAAATGTCCCAAAATAAGTAGATTTATTCTCTTTGAGACTTAACAATAATTTTTCTGTACATAAGCGCTTTTGTACAGCTGTGAATTTGGGAAGAGTGGGGGGTGGTGAGACAAATGGTCAGTGCATTGCTTCAGTGTAGTTGAAGTCCCACAACTTCAGCACGTATCACAAATCTAACCTAGCTAGCTCAACAGAAGTGTGAGAATATTACACTTATAATGGGTAGGAAGGTTTAACCACTAATTATAATCACTACTAGAAATTTGTAGTCTCATCTGAAATACGAAAGCTGTGTCACATTTCAGTCATCCAATATTAGTGAAAAAATTTGCTTCACCTATGTTTCATTAGGTATTTTTAAAAAAATTATCAAATGACTACTGAAGTGTTGCTTTGAGAAAGCAATCTAATAGATAATACAAAGTTCAGGATAATAAACAATTTGTCAGAAACAGCAAGAAAATTCATCCAGTGTTCAAGAAATGAAGATGAGAAACCTGCAATCAAAGTGAAATTAAAAAGTGCTCTTAGTAGTGAATATCTTTTGAATCTGTTTATTTGTTCTTATTAATAAGTAAACCCCACCGAATATTCAGAAGGAATTCATCCTACTGAATCATTTTTGTAATTTTTTTAAGGATTATAAAGTTAATGCATGGGAAGACGTTGTGTGGATCATCACAGGTCCTCTGGTATCAACGGAGAAGCACATTTGTGTTATCTGAAGGTGTGTTTCATGCTGCAAATTCAAATAAATGTTTATGACAGTGAAGCCAATGCCTATGCCTGAGCTGAAGCATTTATTCTTACAGGCTCAGAAGGGAGCACAGTTGATAGAACCTGAAAGCTGAAAAGTACAATGTTTTGAGCAAAAGAACCTGGAAAGCTTAGGAACATATGAAGAAAATGCTAGAATTAAATTCATTTACAAAAAGTGTAGGTGGGTGCAACTAAGGCAAAATAGTCTGTAGGACTGGGAGTCTGTGAAGATCAACAACCTTCAAAAAACATTACATCAAAAGAAATACCATGGAGCTGCTGTTGAATAAGAAACACTAATTAATGAACTTTGAATAGACTAAAACCACAAAAATTGCCCATGAATTCTGTATTCCCCACTCAAAAGCACCACACCATGGTGCAGAGATCAGTAGGTCTTTCCTATGAATGCAGTTTAATAGTAATTAGGACTGTTGGAGGTTTTTCCTTGCTTTCTGTAATCCTCTGTGGTTCTGATGGAAAATTATTTGGGCCACCATGTTTTTTACCAAAAAGATATTGACAAGCTGAAAGCTGTATAGTGAACAGCAATAAAAAAACTGGGGACATAGGATAGAGTGCATGAGATAAAACTCAAATATCCGAATGTATTCTGGTTTTTTTCAAGCATCTCAAAGGCATTAGCACCAAGGCTGAAAGGCATTTCACATGGCATAGAGATGGCCAGCTGAGATCCCTAAATGAAACTACAAAAGGGCCAAAATATACTGCATGCCCAGAACATTACCTAGTCAATGTCTGTATCAGAGAAGGAGTAAATCCTAATGAACAGAAAAGCCTGTTGCCCTGTATATTTCCTGCCGAAAAGTGTACAGCCCTTGCAGGGGTAACAGTCAATGAGCTCCTTCTTCCACAATAACCTGTCATATTCTCTGGTATACTTGAGAATAAAATAAATTCCCAAGAGTTTAAACAGGGCTTAAAGAGCCATCAGACTTGCCTTAACATGCCAGCATTTTGAGTGCTTAACCCTGTGGCAAACTTAGCCAAGTTGCCACAGGAAGCTTAGTCATGAGGCCTCTTGTTTGTAATGTACAGCTCTCTCTAATATGCTGCAGTAGATAAAGCAGCCTGTAAAGCCTGTGGGTTTTTTTGGGTGTATCCAAAAGTTTCCATGGTAACAAACATGCAGCTTCAGAAGAAAAGAGCCCTGAAACTCCGAGCTGATGCCTCTGAGGTTTTTTAATATGATAATAAAATTTTATGATTCTATATTTTGATGATTCTGCATTTCTAACCACCTCCAGCACTGTACAGAGAATGGAGATGAGCATTAGTGAAAAAAAGATTATGCTAAGTATTATATGCATGAAAACACAAGACAGTTTCAAGAGTCTACATCTACTTGCTTGTAGGTGGGAGCTGAGGGAAACTGTAGCATGTGAGGTGATTTCTAGCATGTTGGGGTGGTGGAGCAGGGCCTCCTAAGGAAAATCTGGATTTACAAACTGCTGGAGTTCTGGTGAATGAGACTGAGACTTGAGACTAGATGGTGGTGATGGGCAGCTGGTGATATGATGGACAATTGTCTACTGATCAAACTGGGCTGTGTGGCCACAGGGAGCTCAGGATGCTGATGGAGGATGTGCCCTTCCCTGAGCCACAGTGCAATGCTGCCAGGCCTCTGAACATCAGCCCTGGCTGGAGGGAGAGGGAAGCCTGAGGGGCAGGGACGGACAGAGAACCCAAAATAGCAAGCTTCATGCTCAGCAGATCTGAAAAACTCCCCTGATTCTTGAAGCTGTTCTTATCTGGGAAGCTACCACAAGCATTTGCAGACCCATTGACAGGTTGAAGTCCCACCAGAGGTGTTTCTCAAGAGCTCATGCAGATAAGGATTTTTTTTTCCAAACTGAAAAAAAAATATCCCAAGCGTGGTCATGCAAAAAGCAGGAGGTTCAGCTTTCCCTGTGTTCAGGAGTTTCACAGCTTGTGCCCATGCTTTTTTGAATAAAATCTGTTGTTGCATTTGCTTTTTCCTCCTAATAGTATGCCTGTGTTGGACTCCCATTTGAATTTCCAGACAGACAATTGGTGATCTGTACCCTGAGAATCTGCTGCACTTGTTCCAGTTCAGAAAAGAGGGGCATATTGTTCTGACTAGAAGATAGTAACAAATAGTTTGTACTGCTCTTTACACTGCCTGTGTACGGTTTGCCTCTCAGGGTGCTAAATCTGGTTGCTGCACAAGCCCTGTAAAGCCATCACAACTGCTCCAAATATATGAGGCATTTTGTGGATTTCTTCTGATCTGCAAATTGAAGGGGCTGGTTTGAAAGGCTAGATTGAATTAACATCGTTGCAACATGCCCACAAATTGCATAGACTCTCAGAAACACACACAGAGCTAGAATGCTTTGCACTACTCAGAGTAGTACAACAGCATCTCTGGTTGCAGCAAGCAGCACTGCTCAAAATGCTGTGTCAGTGGATCACAAGCATCTTTCCACCAAGTCACTGCACAATCTTCCCTGGGGCAGGGAGCAAGACTGTTACAGATCTGCTGCTTATCAAATGGAAACGAGCACAGATCTGGAAGAAATGAGGTAAGCCTTTCTGGTTTTGCAACGGCTTGCTTGTTTTCACCACCGTGCTTGTGTTTTCTCAGAGAGGGCAGTATTTGCACTTCTTGCTTCTGAAGAGCTGAACTTCGCTATTGTTTGCTGAATGCAAAACTATGCAGAATCTGAACATCTTTCAGAAATCACAACAGAAAAAAGATTCACTGCTGTTATTTTGAGATGCTGTTTGTTCCTACGCCAAATCCTGCTGATTTTATTTACATGTGCCTTCTTGTGATTTCCCTTTTTTCTGCAAATCCCACCAAATAAATGTTTTCTCTGTTCCCTCAGCTGGGTCTGCAGCTGCAGTTTGCTAACAAGCACAGGTTAGCAAGACCTGTGCACAGCAAAGGTGTCTCGCCATATAAAGCACACAGGATAATGTAATCTCTATGCAAAACTATGAAAAGGAGAAAAATTTTGGCTAAATGGAAAAAGAAGATAAAATTAGTACAAGAAAGAGGACATATTTGCAAAGTTGTAGGCATTTAGAAATAAAAAAGTAAAAGCTACAAAAAGATTATTCAATGTCCTCTTCATCACATCTGGACAAGTTTGAAGTATTGTGTGAAACAAGGGGACATAAGCAAATTTCCCATCTTTAATGTCATGCACCACATTTGTCCCATCATTAGACATGGTAAACCAATGAGAAAAAGAAAGCAAGGGGTAAAACCACTCTTTGTCATGCAGCTTCTCTTACACATTCACTGCAGGGATTTTTCAAAGCTGCACATGTGCCGACGGACACTGGCTGGTGGGCGAGAACTCTGGCTGCCTCTTCCTGAAGATTGAAAAGAAAAAGACACCCAGTGAGTGGCTATACACTGTGCACGCATGGTGGCTATACCACTCAATAGGTGCCTGTCCCTGGCCTATGTCTGTGGGCTTTCCCATCTTTCATCCTCTTGTCACCTCAAATTCCACGTAGATTTCTCCTTGGCTGTTCAAAAATTACTGTTTAAAATAGATTTTCATGATGTTCATTCTGCTTCCTGTGCTGAGCCTTGATGCACTTTACATAGCAGATGGCAAGGGCTGCTGTGCATCTAGATGTCAGAGGAACTTCGCCCCTGGTATTCTCAGCATAGGATGAAATGATGAAAAAAGGAGCATCTGCCCTTCACATCTTATTTACAAAAGCATCACCAAAAGTTTTTGCTGGTGGAGTTTTTAATATATACTCAGCTGCTGCTTTTTCCTTTGTTTCTCTTCTCCTAATCTATTTTTCTAAATGTTTCATTTACTTTTGGAACTCTGGCTGAATAGTCACTAGCTTTCATTATATGTGATTTCACTGCTGTTCTTCTTTTTTTTTAAAGGAAGCATTGGGTTTATTGAGGTAGACACAAAATGAATAGTCTCCTAAGCACTCTATCTGCAATGGTAATTCAATACAGAATTGCAGATTGCAGTTTGGGCTGTTAATATAGGATGATTTCCATTTCATTTTTCTTTTCTTTCTTGCCCTGTCAAGCAGACACAAGTTCTCATTTGTCTTCCCCAGTATCAATAAAAATAATATACACACATACATGTGCTTTGACAAAAATCTCAGGTATTTTTGCACATGGAATGTATCACTGAATTTCTGGAAAAAAAAAATCATCATTGTATTGCAAATAAAATGCAAATCAAAATTCAGCATTTCTCCCCATCAAACAGTCATAGTGCATGCTTGCCAGACTTCCATGTACCTCCAAATGACAGATTCATGGATGGTGTGTGCATGTACTACGTACTCACTATGTGAGCCAAACAAGCCATTCCTCTCACCACATACTAAAGCACAGGAGCACAGCATGATGTACACGGAACACATGCATACCCATTTGGGAGTGGTAAATGCCTTGAGATGACTTCTGAACTATTATGAGTAAAACACAAGTAAGACATGCTGCTGAGCAATTTTGCCAACCTGATTACTTTGAAGCCTCTAGAAAAATTAAATTCCTCTACCAGATGTAATGAGATTGCTGAGATTTGAAAATTTAAAAGTGATCATGACTAGGAACTTAGGTAGCATGCTCTCTCCTCCACCCTATTAAAGTTACAGGGATTATTAGGCTTCTCATTAAACAGAATAGTCAGCATTTCTACAGTCTTCTATTTTGCTTAATCAATTGAGAGAGTAAGAGCTTTCTACTTCCTGTGCTTTTTGTTCAGTCACAGGAGCTAATTTGACAAAACGAGTAGCAACATGCAGTTGATTATCTGAGAGAAAAACCCAGAGCTAAATGTATTTCATGCACATGCAGTGCTGTACACTCAACAGAGGGCACACATAACAGACACCCCTGCTTAGGACATGGAAAAAGGGGAAAACTTGTTTCAGAGCATGGCTTGGGACCTGGATCTTTCTGAGTCATCAGGCTTTGGCAGCCATCATTCCTCAGCTGCTGCTGTTTTCTGCCACTTATGGGTTACTTAGCTGCACCCCCTTTGTATTTCTTCTTACTCCTATATTTATACTCCCTGTAGTGACTTCAGTTTGCCCTCCAAGCTTGGAGCATTTGTTGGTCTTGCTATGAAATCCTCCTAAGCAAAAGGAAGAAAGAAACCTGCTTCCTCAAGCAGTTCAAAATGCCTCGAAACATGTTCAACATACAGCAAACTCCTCTCTTACTGTGATTCCAGTTGTGCTCCTCAGCCAAAATCAGACACAGACGTTACATCAAATAGAGTATGCAACCCCCAAATGCCTGGCCAGATTTGCATTCTGGAGGGGGAGGTGGTTGTTGTTAAAATGCTGCCAAGCTCCATCAAAGCAGTGGTCTGCCTTTTGATCAAGGTCAAGGGTGATCCCCATATGGTGATGCACAGCATATACACAACAGAAATCACCTAAATCTCAGGGTTCATGCTTCAGTAGAATGTGAATTTATAGTGAAATTTAGATTTATAGTATGGGAAATGTAGTACATGTGTTGATTGTATTTCAGTGAATTATTTTCCAATTATCAAATTCATGTCAACTGTGTAAATAATAATAAACACTTTTGATACATTGAATATGAAGTATCCTTGTAGGCTTTCTTTTATCTTCCTAGTAGTGTGTGCTAATACTGCACACGAGCTGTGATTCAGAATTAATGCCCAGATCTCTGTACCTTTCTTTTTTTTTCTTTTATTTTTAATGATGACAATGTATCCCTGCTTCTTTCTCCTAGCCTTGCAGGCAGTAATGGCACTTCACATATATTTCTCTGGTTATAAAACATTAGATACTCTGCCCATCTTTACAATATGAGGATTAATGAGTCATTTTGGGGGCTGTCTTCTCAAGGGTAATTCCTGCTGAGTAGTTATTTGTATCCTGAGCCCAGAGGCGGGATGGATCTTCTGTGCATTTGAACAAGGAGCTGGCATATCATCATGAAAGTGTCTGAGTTGCTTTATAAGGAACCCCTGGGTGCAATAACAGGGAGTCTGGCAGAGGAAGCAGGGTGGCAGTGCAGAGGGTTCCTGAAAGAAGTGGCTTAATTGCTTTACTTTATGTTCTTTGAAGCAGAAAAATGCTTCTGGCTAGTCATTCAGAACAGGGTAGGTAACAAGTCTGTTGAAATTCGCAGTGAGGAATATAAAGGATCTGAGGAAAGAGTCACTCTTGCCACCATTTTTCCTCTTAAGTGTAAATGAATCATCCCATGAGGCAAGCAGCTGTGTCAGGATTACAGGAAGTGTAAATTGCTTCTGCAATGTTTTATATCTGAACAGCTGTGAAACTAGAAACATTCACCTTCTGCTCTGGAATTATTCTCTGTGCTCAATCAGACTCCCCAAAGAGACACAAACTGAATGAATCTGTCTGGTGCCCAAGAAAACTGAGATTCAGTACACTGTGCTACTTATCGTTTGAAGTTACAGTCAGAGATCCTCCTCACTAGATGTACTCCAAGCTGTAAAAAAGTCTTTCTCACTCCCCACATGAAAAAAAGTACAGAACAGCACTTCACCAGAATTTGTAAAATCTCATTTGAAACAACTGACCATCAATAACGCTAGGAAGAAAGTAAAGTGGGGAGGATATTCCAGAGAAGTTAAATGATAGCCCTGAATAAACTCCTCATTTTTAAGAGCATATAACCCCTAGCTTTAGTACAGGAAAGGAGAAGCCTTGTACCATGTGCCCTTGGCACATTGCCTCACATTCAAGAGCAGTTCCTGCTTCAACACTCAGACTGGCTGCCCTCTGCACTCCCAAGGAATGTCTCAGCAACACCACAAACTTTCTGGCCTGCATTTCACCTCCTCAATGCTCTAGCAGTCTGCAAGGTGACTGGGAATGTAAGCAAACCTCATTTGCAGAACCAGACCACTAAAGTGTTCAACTAAACTCTCATCCCAAATCCTCATGCCTCTCCAGTTCTAGCATCTTCCTAGATGTTCCACTTCAGATGTTTTTGTCCTTGAAAGGTCAGGTTTTATGGCTGGATCAAAAGATATCTACATACAGAGAAGCAAGGCCATGTCCTTTTCCTGTAGCATGAGGAGCTGAATTTTCAATGCCTTTTGTATGAGCTAGGACCTGATAGAAGATTTCTAAGCCAATAGATGAAGTTGAGAAGATGGACAGATTCCTGATACAATTTAATTTTTAAAACACAAATCCTGAATTCCAGTCTAAGTGATGTCTGAAAACAATTGCTCTGGGTTTTAAATTAATTATGCTAATCAATGGCACAGAGACAAGTTTTGTAGAGAAATTAGGAGCCATGGTGCCAAGAGCAGTACAAGCCTATAGGGTTATTCACCCTCACCCAGCAAAGTGAGGCATATGGATAATTATCACCCACAGAGGACTGAGAAGCAGGAGGGATTTCATGGCACATCCTTTCTGTTGAGGTGTGAGCATCTGCTGAAGAGGACAGAAGGGTCAAGGTCACCAAGGAGAACATAATCCCAGAAGGATGCCCAGAAGACCTGAACTGGATAGTGAAGATGGAGCAAAGGCTGTGCGTACTTCAGGTCATCCCAGGGCAGCAGGAGCCAGCTGTGTGCTGGGGGAGTGCTCTGGCCCTCCCCAGTTGCTCCCTTCTGCTACTCCACCTTCCCCTCTGTGTCAGCACAACCCTTGGTGCAATTATTCAATCATCTGGCAGGGAACGACAGGGACAACTAATCTGGGTCACAATTATGCCAGAAAAAGAAATGAGAAAAAAACCCTCTTATTTCCCAATTTGAGTTCACAGCATGGCTGTCCAGATTCTTGTCCCTGCATAGGCAAAGTGATGGCATGGGATAAAGGAAGGATTGGAGTGTCAGTTCTGGCTTAGGGTAGCTTAAAGCATTTGTGGATTTACAGGCTATGATAGCCCAAAGTAGCTGCAGGAAAATCTCTTGTCTGGGATGGTGGGAGAAGAGATTTTTCAGATAACTTACGTAACACTGAGGATTAAGAAATGTATATAGCCTTATGTTTCAGAGGATATGGGAAGGTAAAGGAGGAAGGACTGACTGGGGGACACAGAGATGCCTGGGGCCACACCTTGTGCTCCAGCAGAGCCTTTGCTGCCCAGGCACAGGAGCTGCGACTGCACACCCAGGCAATCCCGCAATCCACGCCGGTGAGCGCACGAAGGAACCTGCCAGTGGGGCACGGTGAGCCCTCAAAGGACCCTGCCAGTGGGGCACAAGAGCCAGCGGCTCAGCAGGGCTGCTGCCACCCACAGGCCCCATCTGCTCGCTGGGCACTTTCTGCGGCCGGCTGCGCTTTCAGGCGTAGCTCCCTGTCAGTCCTTGTCAGTCTGCTCGAGGTAGATAATCCCTCTGTAGGGGTTTCCACAGACTATGGGATTTGCTTTCTTTTGGTTTGATTGATTGCTTCCTGGGTGTGTTGGCTATTCCTGGGTGGTTAGTTAGCTTGTCTGGGGGGGTTTGAGATGCAAAAATATGAGTAATGTGAATTAAGTCCCAATTTCCAGACAATCCTTTCTCTGAGAATGCAAGGCTTGCAAGCCAGTCAACACAGGCTGAATGGAACCACCTGAAGATTTGGGTTGTGCCAGGAAAACAAATGGCCAGAAGATAACATTAAAAAAAAAAAAAATTACATTCAAGTAGAGGGGAGGACTAAAGGAACTCTAAGAAAGTGGGAAGATTCTTGGCTTTAATACACCAAGGATAAGGAAAGATTAATAGTGTTGGGTAAAGAGAAGGAGGATCTACTAACTAGAAGGTAGCTTGTAGATGGTTATTTAAACTGAACCTGTGATTCTCTGGGGCTGATCAGACTGAAATTGCCAACAACAGCTAACAATCTACTAGTGAGGAGTTGCTATAATCAGCTCAAGGGGCACTTGTTTTGATAGAGTTTATGATCAGCTTTGACATCTCTGGTTGTGGTGCTGCAGCACAGCTGTGCTAAACCAATAATTTGCTGCTGAAGGGGACAACTTTTGCCCCTGTTCCCCAAACCATGGGCATCAGGGACAGTTTCTCTGGTGCTGACATTAGTGTTTATCTGACCTTGAAATCTGGCTCAAGGAATCCAATTGACAGTAATTCATTTTCTTTTCTTTTTTCCTCTTTGTAAGGTTATTTTTATAGGGTGGAAGAAAGCCGCAATGTGCACACCACAAAAGAAGAACCACAGAGAGCAGAGAAGGGAAAACAGCTTAAGAAGAGATAAACTGAAGCAGTAAGCTAGAAATGGTAAATTATCTATAATGATCTAACAAGAAACCTGGAGTTTTTAGTTGTCAAGTGGGCTTTAAAGTGACAAACTGTGTGATTACTTTCAGCCTGCACAATTGTTTGCTGTTTACAGTGATAATGACTTTTAACCTATGCTTGTCAGGTGTGGGAGGCTGAATGCCAGAGCACAAATATGCTCTGAAGAATTAGTTGACTTGTTATTTCAAAATTAAATAGTCTCTAACAACTTTAATGTGGAGGCAGATGTTATATTGATACAATATACTTTCAACCTACGCTGAAAGTGCTTTCTTAGAGTCCTCTGGCACAGCAGAGAACCTAGCTTCTCATTCTGGCCCTGTTTATTAGTGATTCTTTGACAGTGTATGTCTTCTGTGTGGTGGAGTCTGTTCTACAGACATAACTTGGGCTGAAAACCCTAAAAAAGATCTGACAATGAAAAATATTCCCATTCAGAGTCGTTGAGGCACAGAGGCAAGAACACAGTAGAGGGGAATGTGGTCAGATCTCTGTTCTGGATGTGAATAGTTTTTAGTGTGCTTGGGACAGAGGAAAAACAGAATCAGAAGACAAGTGAAAAAAGCATCACTCCATACTAGCTAAAAAAAAAAATTGAAGTCAGACAGAAAGCCAAGCAAGAGATTTTTAAATTCCTCACTCTTCCCTTTACAAACTCTTAAATCCTCAAGAACGAAAACATAAGAAAGCAAGTTGCTCTATTACACATGTCTGAGGGACAGACATTCAGCAAAGACTACAATCAGATTTTGGACTGAGTAGTGCACCAGTCTTTGCTTTGCCATATCCATAATATCCATATACAAGTATTTGTAAATGAACATGTCTGTATACAGATGTTACAATACTGGTGCTGTTTTATAGTCTTGTTCTTATGTAAAAAATGTCAGAGATCCACATGGTATCTTTCAGTACCCAAATTTTTTCACCCCTAAATTAGCTCAAAGATGTATGAAATCACAAGGTGGCTCAGAGACTCCTGCAGAATTAATGCTTGCAGAACACCCTGCATGTTTATTCTAGCAAGTATTTGTACATGAATTATCACCTGTTTGCAAAATCTCACAGCTCTCTTTGTTTCTGCTGATCTGAGGTGAGCAACTGTGGCATGGGCTGAAACATCACACTTTGAGAATAGAAAGGAGGTAAATTTCATTCTTGACTTAAAAAATATTTAAGTGACCTCTAGAAGACTTGTATTTTAGTTCTTTGTTCCATTTCCATTTTATATTTCAGAGCAACACTCACACACAACATGGGTTGGGGGATTGTTTTTTTTTCCTAAGGGTGTGCTTATGAGAGTTGGAATCTGATTTCCATATGTAATACAGAGAAATATCCAGGGTTTTAGGGGCTTAACTGGATATAGCCTTCAACATCTATTTACCTATCTGACACTCTTTTAAAGGTGAAGTTTTCTTCATTATTTTTCTCACAGAGATAATTGTAACCAAAACAATGTGAGAGTGTGGTGCTAAGCAGATAAACAACACTTGCTCATCCCTACATGGGCACACAATTGTTTGCATCACTCACTAATGAGTTGATGCACTTTTGCAGCATCCTAACTGGATATGAATAATGTATACAAGTACCAAAATACAAGGAAATGTAATAAGTGATCCAGTCAAGCAAGAAATTAAATTACAAGTGGTGTCCTTATTCCTGTGGTTTATGCCAAGAAAGATACTAGCTTTCCCCAGGATTTCTGTAGTGCTGCCTTTGCTTCCCCTCAGTCAGGAAGCAGAGATTATGGTACATAACTACAAAGCTCCCGTCTGATGTGACTGTGTATCTTTCTGTCGTTGTGCTTAAGTATTGAGATTCATTAAACAAAGCTGCCTGGTGCTACAGCAGTGCCCCCAAGCAGAAAAACATCTTGTGATTCAGCATCTTGAGAGCTGCAAAACAAGAGGAGGAGTAGTAAAATGAAGTTCTCTAGCAGTCCTTTGGAAAGAACCAGGCTGGACTCAGAAACCGTGCCTTAGATATATGTCCTGTCAAAATCTCCTGGGAGAACAAAGTTGTGACCACCCCTGAAAAGACAGTGGTAAAACTGCCATAGACTGGGAACTTCTGAGAAAGGGAGGAAATTGCATAGAACCTTACACAACAGCCCTCTCATCTAAAGAGACCATGCACATAAAATGTGGCTCTGACTGGTGATGAAGCAGAAGTCTGGATGGGAGCGCAGGGTGCAGGAAATGTAAACTTATTCAATAAAACCTGGGTTTTGTCTGAGGGCGGTTTATCCTCACTGCTGCAGAACCTCATAGCTTTTCCAAGTTATTTCTCTCAAATGTAGTCTCAGGCAGCCTCTGTTTGGCCATAGAAACAAACCCAGAGGACTCAGATTAAACTGTCGGGCCTTTTGGTTTTTGCTCGATCACAAACAACCCAATCACAGCATATATTTTTGCCCACTTCTTCTCCTTTTCTTGCCTTAGGAATGGCATGTGATCAGCTATGCATGAACTGGGACTCCCTTTAGCTGGTATAATTTGCAAAGAAAACTTACGGTGCTTTATGCAGCTATGCCCCTTATTTCTCATTAGAAGGATTAAAAAAAACCCACTATCATCAGACTGGTTATTTTGCACATAGGCACACAGATAGACAATTTGGTATATAATTTGGTATATGCATATTCCATGCCTGGTTTTTAAATAAATATGGGTTTTAGTAGTTATTTAAATAAGAAAGAATGTAAGTGGGGAAGTGATATCTGAGAGTATTTTATCCCTTATTCTGTATTTTATTTTTGGTCTATGGGCCAGAGATACAATATATGTACATCATAATCAAATGAAAATTCAAGGCTGTGGAAGACAATATTAGATATAATTACATAGATCAAATTTAACAGACAACCCTGCAGCGGGGCTAGAAGAGATTGTTATTGGAATGTTAAGTTTCACACTCCCCCATTATTTTGTGTTTCTTCCCAGTTCTTTAACATTGGTTCTAAGAGTCTCTTTGGAACCATGTAAATGTCTTCTGGGAATTTTAAATATTCACTTAAATCAATATACTGACAAGGACAGAACAGCTTGACTGGGTTTGTTGTATTTTCTTACATGAAATTCACATCACATCCACAAGAGAGCTGGGTAAGAGCTGTTACATGTCACAGTACTATGTGTCTGCAAAATCTTTCATGGTTTAAGACCAGTAAACAGCCCAGCAAAGCCAGCAAACATAGCAGCTGCTGAGAGAGAGATGTTTGGCATTAACACCTTCAGCTATCCTTTGTGAGCATGCAAGAGGCTTTCCCAAAAAAAACACTACAACCTCTGAAAAGGATGAAGGACTACACTGAATACAGAAGCTGGGTAAATGTTAGGGAGGGCTGAAATAGGAGGATGAATCAGGCCAGGCCAGGGTGCCACCTGCCTTCCCTGTGACAGCTATGTCACCACCAGCTTCTAGACCTGCCACATCTGCAACAACCTGTGAAGGAAGCAGATTCCTCCTCCATGATATGACCTGAGTGTGATGCAAGGGTGAATCAAATGTCCGGTAGTTTTGGAGCCCCGCGCCCTGGTGGGGAGCTGGGAGCCTCAAAGCCATGGACCAGCACAGCACTTTGTGCCCCACGGTGCCACTGCCCTACAGAGTCAGCCCTGATAACAGGGTGTGAGTGTCAGCATTTTATTGGAGGTTAATGGAGAGATAAGATATACAGCAACAAATTGTTTAAATAAACAACTTATCCATCCTGTACAATTTTGCCAATTTTTTTTCTTTTCAATCTCTGTATAATTTCCCACTGGCAGAAGCTCACACCCTTTCTGCTGTTCCAAAATTCTCTTTCATAATACTGAAGCCATTTCCCTCTGGGGTAAGCTTCAGTAAGATAGCTGTGCAGGCAAAGCAGGCTTAAGGGTCTTCTTGAAAGTCCCTTGGAATGTGGTATTTCCCAAGGTCTGTAATGGTAAAAATTACAGTCTGTCTTACTGTGTCTGCAATACCACTGCAGGACACGAGAAGTTTACCCACTGCATCAGTTTTTTAAATTGCAAAACAAGGTAGTCTACCATCTCCTATTAGATTCAGCAATTTTATCTGTACTGGTGTGGCATTGTTGTAGGAAGGTAAAACTACATGAGATGCTAATCTGCATAAGAAGCAGATAATTCTTGTGTGATGCAGGCTAGATGACACACTTCAGGACCAAAGAAAATACTTATCACACTGGGCTTGTGTCCTGAAGCACAGAATTTAATATATCTCTTTTACAAGAGAAGGTACAATGGTGACCAGTTATTATTAATCCTGCTTGCACTTTCCACTAAATCTACTTGTTTCAGAAGTTTTGATACATTTTAGCCAGACAGAGGGAAAAATTGCCCGTGTGGCTGTGCCAGGTTGAGATAGATTGGTTTGTTTCAATTTCACCTACTTTAGCCTGCAGAGATCAGGACAAAAGGCATTGTTTTACTTACATCAAAAGTGCTTTCATGTATTCTGTTCACACTTTTCTCTCTCCCTCCTTGCCTCTATAACCCCTGCTTAAAGACAGAATATTGACTGTGCAGAATAATAACATAATAGTGAAGATGGAGTACTCCTGAGCACCTATTTCTGTGACAGGACTGTTAGGCTGGATTAAGTGACAGGCTGTAAAATATCTACATTTGAGCAACTGCAGCAGAGCATGCTCAACATTTGTTCTCTGTGTCTTGGAAGCTCTAAGTCTTGCCATGCTGCATTGTGCATCTGGCTCTTCCCACCCCATGAAAACCAGTGAAACAAAATCTTATGGACATACTTGTGCTAAGATTCCCCTCACCATGTGTCTGTGGGAGGCTTTGGAAACAAAGGAGGTGAAGAGCCCAAAAGCCTTTGTGGACTGTGAATGGCCAAGGGAAATGAGTCCAGAAAAGCATGGCTTGTCAGTACAGCTTGCTCAAGATGAAATGGCAACTCAGGAAGTCAGTTTAAAGAGAAACATTAACTTCAGAATACCTGGAGATGATTTTAGATACTTTTATAACTAGCAAGACAAAAAAGCAGGTGGTTCCCTAAGCCATACTAAGGGAATAGATGTGTTACTAGAGGTTACTGAGAACCCTGAGTCTCAGTTAAAAAACTCTATGTAGGGAGTCAGCACAGAGGGAGAAAGGACGAAGGGAAGCAGGAAGAAGTTATTAGGGGATGTTGGATTGTCTGCAAATCTTTATTGGAATAAAATAAATCACATTTGAGAGATCCATGGCCCAAGTGACTGCCTGGACATTGCTCAGACTGGATGCCTGTGACAGCAGTCTAGATGCATGGACTGCTGAAATGTGTGAAAAAGATAAGCATATTTGGAAGTACTTTAAATCAGCTATTCATTTCTAAAGGCAGTCAGCTGGATGAAAAATAATTGAATGCAAATATACTAAAATTGCAAGGGGAAAGCAGATAGCCTACGCATTAATTTGGAGTGCTGGCCATTGAGTGAGTCTTGCTAGTTGGCTTCCTATTAACTCAGATTTTGTTACATAATGTATATCGACAACTAAATCCTTACTTATTCTGATTCAAAATGCACTAAAATGGTGTCCAGACCTGGGGTCTCAACCATAAATTTAAAATAATTTATATGTGAAGACTGAGGGAACAGATAAGCATCACTGCCAGACCTGGAACTTATTACCCAAAGACACAAAATTAACTTTCTCCCTGTGGTGATTCTTGCAGCACTCCTGGAGAAGGCATTTCCTGAACCTTCATCAGAATCAGCGTCTGAAGTGTCACTGGCTATTTTTTTCTTCGTGTAATACAGAAGGGAGCATTGCTTCCTCAGGGAAGGGATCATACAGGCACTTTAAAAGCATCCTTCACTTTGAACTCACTGGCCCTCATAGACCAAAATAACTTTTGTGGCCAAGAAGAAGGCTGAAGATACAGCAAGAACCATACACAAAAGTTTCCATCTCACATCTGGAAAAAAAAAAAAAATAGATGCAAAAGGCTCTCCTAACAAATGCTGCTATGCCATCATCCTATAACAGCCAGGATCTTGTAATACCTTCAAGCAGCAAACAAATAATAAATGTCTCCACAAAGCTTCAATACAAGCAGCAGATATCGCTCTCTCTTCATCTCTCCTGATGGAGCTGCTCCATTTTTTATACATATTTAAGTATTCATTTGACAAGAGGGAAAGGATGAGAGTTGCTTGGTACTGAAGACACTCACAAGGGATCCCTCAGACCCAGATTCAAACTTTCTCACAGAATAATACAAAGTATTTCCCTAGGGTTTGCACTGCAATGTTTTTTTCTCTGTTCCAAAATACAGTTGGTTAAGAACTTACAGAACAGAGACTTGCCCTGGACAGTGCATAATCCAGTTATAGAGCATCCACCTGGGAAATGAAGGAGATGCTCTTAGCCTGAGTGAGTGCTTTAACTGTTGGGGTAAGATTCCCTCATGATTTCCCAATGTCTACCTCTTTCCATGGGAAAAAAAGAATGTCCCTCTGGCCCAGGGAAAATGCCTACCAGTAAAGCCCAATTCTATGAAGCATTTTGAAAGGCCAGAATTTTCTGATGGAAAACATACATATTTCACTGGAAAATTCCCAACCAGCTCTATGGAAAACAATGCTGGTTTTAATTGCTCCTAGTTTAACTCAACCAAAGTAAGAGCAAGTTCAAATCCTCAAGACTGCATGTACCATCTTGAGAGTGCAACAGATCACTAAAGGCAGTGTGCTTTATTATTTATGTGAAGAGCAGTGTTACAAAGGAATTTATTTTCACTGAAACTCTGTTGGCAATGCAGCTGGGACAGACATTTTTCAAGATTACTTTTCTGACCTCTATGTCAACACCAGAGGCAGCTGAATGTTTTGAATTGACTAATTGATCCTGTGTTAATAGACTTCCCTGGTTAATTCTTTTGCTCTACTTTAGGAAGGAGAAAGGAAGAGTGTCTTGGCTTGCTCTAGTCCCCAAGCTATGCTAGTTAAACTAACAGCACAACATTGCATGAAAATGCTTTATGAAGGCTTATATAAGTTTTATTTGCCCTTGTAAATGTAAACTAGTTTCCATTTTAAAACTAATTCAATTTAACCCTATATCTCCACACCAATTTAATTTAGATGGATGCCATTTTTCTGTTTAGGAACTGGAATTCTATAGATTAAGCAGAGAAGATATTTGATACAGACAGGAAAAGAGGTGAAAATTAAAAAGCAGAAAAAGAAAAGCAAACTAGGAAGAGGGAGAGGGCATAACAAGAAGATAGGTGAACACATCTAGAAGAGAAGTCTTTTGAGTGCAGAACTGCTGGCCACTTATAGACAGAAAAATGTGGCCACAGGGAGAGACTATTGAAGAATCTAGAAACAGAGTAACGTATGTACAGGGATTAGTATTACTGAAAACATGGCAAATAAATCCCAGGTTTTGGTGGGGAGTTAAAACAAACAAACAAACAAACAAACAAACAAACAAACAAACAAGCCAAACCAAATAGAAAAAGAAAAAACAAAACACTCAAAACCAAATCAAAACCAAAAACATCAACAAACAAAACAAAAAACCACAAACAAAACCATTGAAAATCAGTCTGGAGATCATTCCTGTGGGCATTGAGCATGTACCAGTAGCTTTAAGTCCTGTTTCAGGAAGGACCTGATTACCCATTTGAGTTATCTAGGTGCTTCAAAGGCTGCAGCAAATTCTACTTTTTCCTTCTTGGTTTCCACAGTGACTCACTTTTTAATCTCCATTGTCACAATGTCCTCAGAAACTTTGCAATGGACTCAGCTAGGAGCTAAAAATCCCCTCCAAAGCCCTAAAATTACTTTTTGTTTTGCCTTGTGACTTTGTTTCCAAAGCTTCGTGTTTGTCTATTAAACTTCTTTCAGTTCTTCATGCCCATGAACAGAGAGATGTGCTGTCCTTTTCCATCAGTAATTCCAGGGTGCCTCTGCACCTATGCTGGTTTGGGTGAAGAACATGCATCAACTGAACAAGAGGTTTAGGTCAGAGGTGGGAATTTGGCTGTATAAAAGACATGGATGCTTAACCTGAGGAAAAAAACCATATTAACTAGGTATTGAGCTTTTAGTTTAGAAGAGCAAGTTAAAACTCTGTTGAGATTTTTTGCTTTGAAACACTCACACAGGCTTAACAGAGAGGTTGAGAAAATGTTACTAAAATCATGTAACAAACAAATTGCTAAAAAGCTCAGGTAAGCCCTGTTGAGTTTTAAAGGTGACAATGATGAGGGAGAAGCTCAACTTTTTAATGGGATGTAATATTCTCTCATATTAAGAAGAGTAAGCAGAACAGAGAAATAGTTATTATGTTTCTCATGACCTAAAATATTCAAAAGTCCTCTTTTTTTTGACAGAGATCAATTTAAAGAAACCAGCACTGTTAGCCAGAAACCACACTGCAGGGACACCACACTAAGTTTCTTACAGATGTCTGAGTCCCCATCTAATTAGCAGACAGTCAGAGGAAGGCGGATCGGGCTCCATCTTTCTATTTGCATGGAATTCAAACTCTTGGGCTTGAATTTGAGAGTTTTGGCCATCTCCCTGCAAGGTGGTGGCTGCTGGGGCTGCTCGCCACTCCCTGCTCTCTCTCTCTGTCTAGCTCAGGAGTCAGCAGCCTTGATGTGGCCTCTGTGGCACACTGAGCTGTGTATTTGGGTCACTTATGTCTCCATTCCCTTTCCTTCTGACCCCCTGACTAGCAAAAAATAAAATGTACTGAAGTAGCATAAAGACAAAATTGATCACAGCATGGGTTTTCTACAGTATTACCTCCATCACCAGGACAGATGAAAATGGTTCTTATGCAAACGGACTCAAAAGCAAACTGAGTCACTCAGAGAAACCTACAGACCCCAAAAAACTGGAAATTAACTGAATTTTAATTCTATTGGGAAGCTCAGAAATGTAGGTTTCACTGATGCTTTTTTATTTTAAATTTTTTTTTTTAATTGGGACAAAAAAATCATCTAAGCTCATATGTAGCCCTATGGTGCTTCTTTAAAGATTAAAAACCAATAAGATAATAAAGAATGCAAATTTTCAGACAGCTCCTCACAGGGAGACGCTGTTTGAAGCAACATTTCTCTCTCCTGCTCTGCTGCATCTGGGTTGCTTTTAATTATTAGCAATGAAAATAACGAGTTCCATAGATGTGAATGCAAGTTCATTTTCACCATCTTGACTTCTGCAACTTTCACACCAACACTGAGTTTGAGAACATGGAGGAATTTACCCAAATATGAGTAAGAGTATTGCTCATAATGCTGAGTATTAAATAGAGCACAGGGATAGCATGGAGGGTGCTTTTGAAACACAGTCATGAGGACTGTCACAATACACTACCTTAAAAACTAATGTTCAGTCCTCAACTTTCACACACATTCCAGTGGCCTTAGGCAAATACTTATAATTTATAACCATTCAGACAGAGATTTCTTTTCTAAAAGGCTACAGTAGCATTTCAGTTTGAAAATAATGCAGAGCAACTGCATGTCAGGGTGTGAGATCCCTGTACACACACACATGTGACAGGGAGATGCAAGAAGCTGCAATGGAGCTTAGTTACTCTGCCACTGCCTGACCTGCCCCAGTGGTAGAGGGAGCTGTGCACAGGGCTGCCTTTAGAGCAGGAGAGAAGATAGTAAGCAACACGTCAATATCCATCTGAGGCTTAGAACTAAAAGGTCATTTCCACCTTCTCTGCTACACATGAGATGAAAAACTATTACATACCTTACTATTCAGCAGACTACAGTCAACCAAGAGGGGATGGCAAAGAGACGGACATATACAGATAGATGTGTACCTGCAGTCAATCCACTTACTTTGGATTTCCAGCCCCTGGCTTCTTTCTCCGGAAAATGTTGAGGAAAGTGTTGGACTTGCAAGGTGCCTTGCCATCCCCGACATGCATTCGCACCACATCTGAGGTGGTGAAGGCACTGCGGACATTCCTCTCAGGCTTGGCTATAATGATGTACATCTTAGGAGTGAACATGCACCCCAGAGCCACCGTCACACTCAGGCTCACTGCAAAACAGGTGGTGATGATCTTGTAGTTGCTCCCGAAATAGATGGGCACGAAGGCCAGCCAGATGATACAAGTGGTGTACATGGTGAATGCAATGTACTTGGCCTCGTTGAAATTGGCAGGCACATTGCGAGTCTTGAAGGCATAGTACGTGCAGCTCATGATGAGGAGTCCATTGTAGCCCACAGGAGCCACGACGCCCAGGTTGCTGGTGTTGCAGATCAGGTAAACTTCCTTAATGCTGGGGTAGGAGAGGATGGGCATGGGGGGCTCCAGGATGATCAGCGTGATCACCAGTGTCAGCTGCACGCTGATCAGAATGGAGGCGATGACCACCTGGGCCCAGGCGCTCATGAAGCGGGGCTTGCGGGTACAGATCTTCTTCTTGCTGCCCGCCAGGATGCGCGCGATGCGGTTGGTTTTGGTCACGAGGGCGGAATAGCACATGGCGGAGGAGAGGCCCACCAGAAGGCGCTGGAGGTAGCAGGATGTCGTGGTGGGTTTAGCTATAAGGGTGAAAGGGCAGACGTAACCCAGAAAGATGCCAGCCAGGATAATATAGCAGAGCTCGCGGCTGGAGGACTTGACAACAGGGGTGTCTCTGTAGAGCACAAAGATAAGGGTGACAAACATGGTGACAAGGATCCCCAGGCAGGAAAAGACCACAGCCACAATAGACTCTATATTGCTCCACTGGAGGTACTTTACAGGGATGGGTTCGCAGCCTGCAATGTACAGAAGAGAAACAGAATGTCAGAAAGGCAGCTTCTGGAAGAACTTTTTTTGCTGGATCTCAGTATAATCCAAACATTAGCACATGTCTATGTGACGTGGATTATTGAAACCATTTTACAAAAGAGTGAACTGCATGGAAAAGTATGGATGAAATATGTTAAAAAAACAGCCATCCATTTTGAGTGTCCCAAACATTTTCTCATGATGCTGCAACAGGAAATTAGAAATGGAAATATCTGCTTTTAGAGGTGCCTGATTATAAGCCCAGCATACCAAGGGCATGGCTGGGAACAGAACCCAGACAAACTCACCATCATCTCTTCATTTCAGCGGGGAAAGTGTTGCAAATGGGTAGGTTTTTTACCTCCTCAGATTACCTTATTTAATCATTACTGCAATCACTATAGTTTGATCTACTACATTTTTGAGAGTGATTTTATAAATAATATATATTAATCAGAGGTCTATTAATCAGAGAACAGAAAAATTGTAATAAATCCAAAATTTTAATGGAACTATATCATAGATACTATACCTTCTTAGTATATTTCTGCTTTTTATCTCTTCACAGTACCTTATTCTTATTTTGTGAAACCCTCTGCTCATTATTTTCCCTCTAAATAATATAATTTAATTTTCTTGGAAAAGTCAAACCCACAGAATATGCATGCCTTCAGACATGCAAACCTGGAAAGACTCTCCTTTCTGAGTAGTACAGATGTGCAAACATAGGTTTCAAGACTGTACTTAACTGCTCTCTCCCACACTTAAGTTAAAGGATTCTCTGGATATCTTCCTCACTGTGCTGAAGAAGTCATACCAGCAATAAACACTACAGAGAAAATAAAATCCTTTGTGCTAATAAGATGTGAAGGTTGTGAAGCTGTTACAGACAACTTTAATTTTCTAATTTCTGTTCTTGACTTAATAGTTCCAAAATACTTTTAACATGTTTCTTCATCCCAAGGGAAGTATCCACAGCCTCTTCTACTTCTTGCTTCTGTCCTCCTCCAGTTTCCCTTGGACACAGCTCACCTTTCCTGCCTTTCCCCCACTTCTCAAGTATCTTTCCTCCCAGTCCCTCACCATCCCTACCTCAGTTAGCCTTACAGTTCAGTTTTTTCTAACTACCTCTCCACCCAGATGTCTTCATTACAAACTGCTGGTCCAGCTTTTCTCATCCTGGACTGGCTGCTCATGAGCTCTGCCTGTCTGAGTTGCTGGACATGGCTGAAAAGAACAGGGAAAAGATGGTAATGTCAGCAAGCTTGTGAGAGAGGCATTTTTTCCCTCTCATTTTTGCTGCTAGATCTTAACAAGGGCCCTTGTTTCCCTGACGGGCAAAAGTCATGCTCAGTCCCTTCCTCCTCAGTGTGGAGTGTATTTGCAGAAACCATCTATGAAATAAAAGCTTCTGAGTCCCACAGTTTTGCCTAATTTATATGCATCTTCTACGTGGTGACACAAAACTACCAACAGATACCTCTACTGTAATGCAGATACCTGTGCTGTAATGTAAAGCCTTCCTTCCAAATAATTGAGAAGTAAGACGAGGTATAGATCAGGGTCGAACAGTTTTACTGTAACCTCATTTTGAGAAACAGGAGAAAAAATGTTTTTTTGTTTAAATTAAAAAAAAAANTTATTTTGCTCAATATGGTCTGTTCAAGACTGAGATAGGAAACCTGTACTTCTAACCAATACTTTTGTGGTGAAATATGAAGGAAAACCCCTTTATTAGAAGTGTGAACCTTTGGCCATTGGCCTCAGCAGCCCTGACTGGAAGCTGGCTCCTCTATGATTTAATAAAAGACTAAGGATCAGAAGTTCCTGTTCATTGATTAATACAAGTGGAGCTCTCCTCATACAAGAATCTGGTCAGTGGTTGTTGGAAGTGTTAAGTTTCAATATGGACTTTAAGCTTAACAACATCAAGACATACTCACATTATTCCATTTTAAACTATATTTTCAGGGGCTTAACCCAGATCCAGCATGGTAGTTAAGCCTATTGTTTGCTTTAAGCTTATCCTATGTAAGATTTGCTTAGAAATGTTTCATTAAACCGGTGTAATTCCTGTGCACCAGCGAGCCCAAGAACCACATATTGTACAGACAGCAAAAAGTTCCCTACACTACTTATTACCAGCTAACAGTTGTTGGTTGTCAGCACCTGTGAAGGTGGTTCATTTCCCAGCTAGGAGAAAGTGGGCTCTGGAACCCCATTGAGACTGGAGGAGGATACTCAGGAAATTGTGTGTGCATTTACAAAACAAAACCAAACAAAACAAAAGCCCCTTAGCAACTAAACCAAACATCAAA